>JAHWFO010025184.1:700393-727386 GCA_023313115.1 Rhysida immarginata
TCATTATTTACTCGTTATATTCAGTCATGACACGTTGTTACGAGTTGTTTGATATATTACATGCCATATCTTACCATTGAAAGTTACAACAGTACCACAGGATACCATTAATGCACGTGCTACTAAGCACATCCCAGTATCATTATTTATAAGTTCCTTACACGTACACGTGTCACTTGAACAATGTCTGCTATCACTAGTTACTCTTATATATTCATTCATGACAGGTCGTGACGAATTGTTTAATATACTACCTGCCATATCTGGTTATAGGAAATTTTTAAGGGTGTATCATAATTGTACCATTAGTGCACGTGCCATTAGAGCGCGTACCTATTCATGGTATCTCACGTTCGATCTTGTTCGTGCTCTGTCCCATATTAATGGATTGATGAAAACAGATCGTTGTAAAGTTAATTCGTTTTCAAGTTATCTTAATAATTAAGAAACGTCCTACGAGTTTTCCCGAAGTTTAGTTTTTCCTAGTAAAATAAAGAAATCCGAGTCTTCCCGAGTTTTACCGGAAAACGTTTCACTTCCGAGCGTGACGGATCAGACACTTTCACTCTCCAGCAAAATTTTGTATGCTGTGCGCCTATAGAAGTTTTCGCTTCAAATTTATTAACTGTTTTCTTTAAAAAAGGGTTAAAATAATTTTAAATTAGTTGTGTTGTCGGATGAGAAAAGAATTTGTATTAATTAACTGAAGTTAGTATATTTTCCCCATGCATCTGCACTTGTAATCAGAGTGGCGGAGAAGAGAACATCATTTGCCCTGTTATAGAAAGTGCATCAAAAGTCCGTACCCCCCCCCCCTTCTATCTAGGATACAAAGGTAGTTATGCAAATTCCAAAAAAGCGAGTGAATAGGAAGCTGAGGGTGCTCTTTCTCATGGGGGCACTGACAGTGTTGTCAACATGTAAATTGTATCTACTAAACCGTAGGAGACACACAAAAAAAGCAATTACTAACTTGTTCAGCATCAAATAAGCAACAAAACAAATTTAAAAATTTTTTAAATCCAATGAACGGATCACCCAAAAATCTCATTCAACACGATTATAGGGTGCAACTTATGATTTTCATTTTTTCTCATATTTAAAGAGAGACATTAAGGGTATACGTTTCACCACAGATGAAAAATTGAAAGCCATATTGAGGACGTGGGTCACGGAAATCGCGTGGACGTGGACCGGCGGAATTCTTCATTGAAAAATTGTGTAGTGAATAATATGTACTTTCAGATTAAACTGTTTCATTTGAATATCTCTTTTCGTTTGCTAATTATGGGCAACTGTGAATTACTTTTCACCTGACCCCCGTATCTCGTATTTCTTAACCCTTAAGCGACCTGGAAAACCGAATCACCGCCGCAGTTGCTCAAGCGACGCGAGCTATGCTACAACGAGTTAGAGAATAAATTGGCTTTAGATTGAATGTTGCCATATCATCAATTTCAGTCTTATCGAACTAAAATGATCGTCTGAGTTAAAAAGTTAATATCTTTCACTATATAATGACTGGCCAGCCAACATCGTCGGAATAAATTTCTAAGGATGTTGTAAAATGCATTTTGGGACAGCCTATATATATGTATGTATTTAAAATTAGAATTAGAATTTTGTAAATATACCATGAATGTTATATGAAAAAACTGAGGTCAGATACAGATTCAGCACAAGAAAAGCATAAGAATCAACTCTTAACGTTAAAGATGTCTTTAAAAAGTTATATTCTGTTGGCCTGGGTAATTTTTGTTGATTGGGGTTACGTGGTTCTTCAGCCTTAATATCAATTATGTTGTATGCGAGCATAGAATTGCCCTTTAATATAAATAAATCCGATATTATTTTCAATGCAAAGTTTAATTTGCATTTAAATGACCCATTACAGTTGCGTATTCCAAAATATGCATAGAATATTTGAAAATTGTTAATTAAAATTTAGAAAATAATGCACGAGTAAAGGAGCGTTTACGTTTTACTTCAGTGTAATATAATAATGCTCGCTCGTGAAGCCAACCTGGGGGTTGCTTTCATATTAGGTTGGATTAAATTTTGTGAGGGATAATTAATTTTCGACTCTATTGTCTTCAATCGCGAATTTCTTATTTAAATATTTATGAATACTGTGACTATATTTAGAATGGAAGTTGCTTTAAAATATTTTTTCTGCACAAATAGAAAAGAATGAAAACGCCAAGTGAAATTTCACGTGAAGGTAATTCACGGAAAGAGTAACGTATTACCTTTACGAGGGCATTGCGGGTGTCAGGAGGCGTCACGTGATTAATGAAAAAAGGCGCCATGGAGAAACTAACGTCGGTTTTGTCAAGGATTTGAGCGAACAGCAACACAATGGCGCCCCCCACAATGGCTCTTTGTAGTTTGGGGGAGTCGAGTGCCCGCTTTTCATTCGTAAATTATGATACATCACACTGCAGACAGTTTGAGCATCGCCACCGGATGACGCTCCAAACGTTAACACTGAATTTATGATGCATAAAAACGGCCTTTTCATATGGAGACGTCAGCCAACAACAGTGTATGCGAACCTACCTCATTCTACTGCTCCCTAGAAAATTTAAATAAAACTGCTTGTATAGGAAAAATACGGAAAGGTTTTAAAATGAATGGCTTAGGAAAAAAATTTGATACTAACTTTTACATATATTCAATTTCTTTGTTATTTATATATAAGCTTAAGTATTTTTTGTTATCTACCGGTGTATGTACACGCAATTACTTGTATACTTATTTATGTCAAAAATTTTTCTGCAATGTCACATTGACTATGAACATATTTCGTGTTACATTGTGTATTAGTAATGAAAAAATAAAGCTTAATTGAATAAATCCTGACTAGGGCAACTTTAAATTAGTCTTAATTTTCTCCATCCCTGTGGAAAACTAAGCCTTAAAGGCAAGAAGATAAAAATGAATAACATAATTGCTACAATTGGCTTGACGGTCTGCTCATTCAGTTTATCGTAATTGTTGGCAGTGGCTAAAAAAATAAAAATGAGTACAATTTTTTGTAGGAAAAAATCGATTAGGGGAAAGTTTTTTTCCTATTCATGGTCCGTTAAGTCTGTTAATTTAAAGATGTTCGCGAAAACAAGTTACCAAAAAAAAAAGTTTAATTCCTTTTCCCTTTAAGCAAAGTTGGGTGACGATGGGTGCGAAGAGACTTTTCTTCAGATAGGTAGAAAATTAAACTGTTTTAATTTAATATTTGTTAGATTAAAAAAATTTGAATTACGCAATTTTTATTACGACATGTCAAGATTACAGCGGAAAACGTATTTTAGTCCAACTTGGCTAATTTCTTAGCAGTCAAGCGCATTCAATTAGGAATGAAAGAAAGTTACGTTTGTTATCTTTTAATTGAATACACTCTGACAAAAAATCGCCACACCAATAAGGAAGTATACAATTGACGCGAAAGTTGGTACGTGGAATATATTGTACGAGTAGAAAAAGTAATTATGCTTTCAGAGGAACAATTGGATAATTTATTAGACAAGCTGAGTGTTACGGGTATTTAATAAGGTGTAATTACATTGGTTCGTTTCGTAAGTATTGGTCTATTTTGACACAAATAAAAAAACAGCAGTAAGAGATGAAAAAATAAATTTTATTCAGGAAAACATATGCCGTCGGAAATACGTTTGGTTTGGTTTGGTTTGGTATTAACGTCCTTTTCAACTGCTATGGTCATTTCAGGACGGCGTTATAGGGGCCGCAAATTTTGCCTCGCAAGGGTTCTTTAACGTGCAGCCGGCAAACGACTACAAGGGACCAACGGCTTTACTTCCCTTCCGAAGGAAGTGCGTGATCTCAGGATTTCCCCCTGAAAAATCCTCGTCGTCCTCGGCCGGGGTCGAACCGCGTACTCGGGCATCAGAGGCGATCATGCAACCGCTGAGCCACCGAGGCCGATCGGAAATACGTAATTTCAGTACAAAAATGTCGCAGTGGCAGAAGCTGGCATCCCGTTTAATGAACTGTTTGCCTCTCAAGAAGTGGTCCAAATGGCGAAACATATAATGTCTATTGAATACGCAGGATGATGGAGGGCATCGTAAATCTAGGCATTGATTTTCGGCATGTATGCAATAGACATATGGTCGCGGTTCATCAGAGGAGAGTATGGGACCCAAACGAGAGAGCTGCCAGAAATCTTCAAACTAGTCCAAACAGTTGCTGGTGATACAACGAACTCGGGACTGAGCTCGCTTATTGCCGATGCTGGGTTTTCTTCGAATTTGTGCCTTAATGTACCGTATCAAACACAACCAGACAATCTACGGCTAACTCATTGTCGATGTCAACATCACCGGAGCTGAACTTTGAAGACAAATTATATATCATGTTTTCACTCGTGCCGACAAGCCATGCATCATTAACATTCGCAAATATATACAAATTTTAATTCATGCTAAATCATTAATCTCCTGCCGCTTTGCTTCATCACGTCGGAAATTAACAAGAAAAAAAAATGGATGAATAGCACTCGAAATATGTATCCATGGTAAATAAAACCTCGTTGTGGAAAAGCGGTTGGCTTCTTGTGTTTTACGTCAGAAATTCTTTGATCAAACTGAAATACGAGGGGAAGTCAGTAAGTAAGTTACAAATAGTGTTTTAAAAAATACTAATTGGAATAGGAATCAGAAACACAGCTAGATTTGCACGTTATTATTTTCTTATTTCTCATCATAATTCCTTGTGTTGTTGATGCATTTGTCCTATCGACATAATAATCTTTCGATACCTTTTCGTTAGAAAACTGGGCTTTGCTGCCTGAGCCAGTTTTGCACTTTATTTTCAATTTTCCCGTCATTTGCTTTTTTTTAGAGCGACTTTCACCTCTCTGGTCCGCTCAAAAACCATCTTAGTGGCTATCATTGTGCAAATAACGAGGGAGGATGAAAGTAAAGTGTGAAATAGGGTCAGGCAGCAAAGACCAGTTTTCTAAAGAGAAGGTATCGAAAAACTAATACGTCGATAGGATAAATGCATCAACAACATCAGGAATTCTGTTGAGAAATAAGAAGATAATAGCGTGCAAATCAACTGTGTTTCATATTTCTATCCCAATTAGTATTTTTAAATCACCATTTATAAGTAACTTACTGACTTCCCCTCGTAATATATCAGTACATAGTATTTACTGACTTTCCAGAAGCGTTTGATAGTTTCTATGACAATGCGTGTAAACAGATTCTGCAAATTAGCCTTGGAGGAATCAGCCTATAATCATGAAATAACGCAATAGTTGAGACAGAGGCCAATATTGTACAAGATTAGAAATTGTTCATAAGAATGAATATACGAGATATAATAATATTTTTCGTAATAATAATTCAAGATAAGAAAACTTTGAAATTGAAATGCATGCTAAATTGTGCAACGCTTGATAGCTGAGAGAAATCTGAATCTTTTAAACTTCGCTTTATGACATTGATAAAAAATAAAATTCACTAAAATAAAACGTTCTAAATTTTCTTTCAAATTTACTGTTGATTTAAAATTTAGAGGACGTATATTTTATTTTTCTAATGGAAGTTTAATTTTTATTTATTTTCCTTGCCGGCTATCGGAGCTATCTGTACAAGTTGTCATAAAATTTGGAATGTCTGGAATGGCGATAGAATAATACAGGGTGTTTCATAATTGGTGTCTCGTCTTTAGGTCCAAATTACGACTCAAGGGGAACCAGATTGGGGGAAAATGAATATTGATTATTTGGTTTTAATGTCCCCTAATTCAGAATAAAAACATTTCGCGTCCCTGGGGGTGAAGGGGTAAATTTTGAAAATTTTAATTTTGTAGGGGGTAGGGGTTAGACCCCATGTGTTATTTAGAAAGTTGTAGAGCATCATGTAAAATGTGGGTTTAGCAAAAAACTGGGTGAAAAAATATCATCCGCTGCCCTTTATCGAGTGGGTAAAGTGAAAGGTTTCTAATGAGTTTTTCTGTTTTTGTCTACATTAGCTAGCCATACCTTTATTATGAGATTATATATATAAATGAGATTATGCGCACTCTTACTCTTAATGACAATATTCTTAAGCGAAAATGAGATTAAATCAACAACTTCATATTAATTTTATATGAAAATTAAATAGATAAAATAATATAAATAATAATAAAAATAATTTCTGGAAAATATTATCTTGGAAATCATAAGTAATCTAATCATCAGTGAAATCGACACATCAACATTGAACATCATCAATATCCCAAAATTGTGACTATTGTGGACTTGAAAAGAGACATTCATCATTATTATTATTTATATTATTTTATTTCTTTAAGCTTTATATCATTAAATTAATAGACAATTATTGATTAAATCTCATATTCATCTATATACTGAGTGAGTTTTATTTCTTCTGGTATATAAAAGAAGAAACTGAGTGAGTGAGTGAGTGAGTGAGTGATCAACGCACAGCCCAAACCATAGGGCCTAGAAACTTGAAATTTTGTACAGAGGTTCTTTACAAATTGTAAGTGAGCACTAAGAAGGTGTTTTTCGAAATTCAACCCCTAAGGGGGGTAAAAAGGGGGGTTGAAAGTTTGTTAACACATTAACTGGTGTTGCACTGTATACTTAACACATTAACTGGTGTGGCACTACATAATTAACCATATTAACCTCTTTTATGGAGGGGGGTAACGAATTATTAACAACGAGCATAAATATGATTATGCAATGACAGGACATGAATAAGGCAGTGTTTATCGAAGTGGCTAAGGAATCACACGGGTCTACCTTGAGCTCCCTAAAAACGTCCAGACGACTGGCGAAAATTTGTGTGTTTGGCAAAAGTAAGAGAAAGAACGAGTATTGATCAGTGAAATTTGCAACAGAAAGATAAAAGGCTATCCGGGCATTGGAAACATCTGAACACAGAGCAGGAGGGTATTAGAGCTTCTACGTCAAGGACAAAGGAAAATTTAAAAGATAGGTCTAAAGTATCCACTGATGCTCCCTGGGGGTGAAGATGGATAACATTTTAATCTGAGACAGAACAACAAGAGGGTAAGTAAAGTCCCGGGCAAAGTGTGCAATATAAGTAGTTTCATTAAGAATGATGGTTCCATCCCACCTCTGAGAATTATAAAACAAAATTGAATTTGTAATAATACGTAGAATTCCTGTTGTTCGGACTTTTCTAAGAAGTTAACATTTTCTTGGAAATATTTAATAATGATCAGTATCTGGAGATAATGGAGAGTTAGCAAACTATTCAGAAAGAGCGAAAGATGACAGAGGACGCAGTCCCTTCGTTCGAGCTACAGTTGACAACATAACCGATAACAAAATATACATAAACCCAACTCTTCAAACCAACAACCATACGGTATTATGTCCTATAAAAATCTTTCGAAGGATTATAACAATAATTCATATCTATCGAAATGCCAGAGAAGAAATGAATGAGTATTGGGCAGAGATGACAAAAAGTTATCCGGGCATCGGAAACATCTGAACAACTGCTTCGTCTATAAACGGAAATTGTAGAATTACTGAAAACATATTTATTATTTAACTTCATGAGGTTGTTCTGTTTAACCTACAACTGTAATTATCTCGGGCAACGCCGGGTGCCTCTGCTAGTTCAAGTATAACTTACATAAACTTCCAAAGCGAAAACAACAATTCTTAGTTGATCCGCCATCCTTCAGGAATACTTTAACGTTTTACTTCACTCTTCTGCGGCGCAGATTCACATGCTGAAAAACCGGTTATTCGAGATATGTCAACACATTTTCCATGAAGTTGTCCTTGCGTTTTATGAGACATCATAGCGAACATGACTAATCGGAAACTGGCTCGGTTATTTTCGCCCTCTGTCAAATTTTAGTTACATAACCGTCTTTTATAGAATAAGTTATGAAAGTTGAGTAATAATCACGAATAGAAAATCTCAAGATATCCCATTTAAAGAGTTAACAAGCTAGAGGCCCGCCCGTGACGATCGTTTCGTTACGATGAAGGCGTAAGTGCTTTGTCAACCTCTCACAAGAGAGAATTCTGGAGGATCTTAGAACTAATCAAGATTATATTCATGAAAACATTAAAGATAAATATTCTCCAGAGTTAAATAAATAAGATAAAAAACATCAAATCTAGAAAACATATGAACAGAGCTATAAACTCTAAGACCATATCGTTAGAATCTTCGACCAAAACTGCAAGATTGAAAATGGCACATTCAATATAGCTGTAATGAAAAAAAAACAAAAAATTGATATTTTGTAGTGAATTTTTTCTGACAATTAGTTGCTAAAATTACGAAACTTTATTTATAAGTGATTAGATTTTTTTTTCAAATCAAAAACTTTATGCGATTTCAAACGGTTGTCAAAAAATTTTACTATGGAAAAATCACAATTTAGTGCTCGGGTTCATTAAGAGGAAATTGCACGATGCTGTCATCTGGTGACATTTCTCAAATTGATGAAACTGCGACTGCGAACCCATTTTTTTTTTAAATTAAGAATTAAAAACGCTTAATTCACTTTGCAAAAGGTTAAAAAAATCAACCTTTAATTATATACATTTAATTTTTATTACGGCCTGTTTACATTTAGATTACATTTGATAAATCCTTGTTTTATAATCATTATAACCCAAGAAAGTAGCATCAAAAAGTGGCATCTTATAGAGTCCTGGTAAAATAAGAATATATGAGCGAGTGTAGACAGAAACATAAAATAAATAGAATTTACTATTGTACTATTTTTTTCTGTTAATTCTGTTTATTTCTGTTAATGGAATTAAGGTTATCTATTAAAAATAATAAAAACAAATTTATGGAATGAAATAAAAATAAATGACAAATTATTGGGGATATTAAAAAAGAATACCACATCTTCTGTCGCTATTATCTCACTAACATGTAAGACTTTTTCTATTGCGTTACGAACAAAAAGAATAAAATATTTTGTATAATTAAAGATGCCGTTGATGATTAATTTTTTATATTATGAAATCTACTCGCAATACGAATGTGAATATTGACATTGAAAGTGAATCTGTAATTAAATTTGCAAAATTCAAAATGGCAGTTTGTCTACGTCTGCCATGGATATAAAAGACTGATATTTCTATAGTGAATTTTTTTATAGTCTTCAATTAGTAAAATTGTTAGTCAAATTAAAGGTTTATTTATTGAATGGTTAAATGATTTTTCCCCCAAATCAAACAGTTCGAATTTAAACTAAACAGTTGTCAAAAAAATCCAATGCGTAATCGGCCAGCCAGATCACTTGCTAGAGTAACGAAGGCGAATTGCCGTTGTCATTAAAGCCATCAATGAGCCACGCGGAAACTGCTCGTTAGAATTCGATCAAATTTTAACGGTATACACAGTTTTATGTACTTTATTGTTCCCCCAAATTTCATTATCCTAGGCGTTAGAGAACCTGAGTTATTAAATTGTTGATCTTGATGGTAGCATTTTTATTTCTGTTCATATCTCAGTTATCGTTCAAATTTGGACCCACGTTCATATGAACTTTTTTGCTTAGAATCACCCATACTATCTCTCCTCCAAGTTTGTACAGACCGTTCAGATAAACCCTGTATATGTTACCCACAGGGACCTAACTCGTAGATTCATGACCATACCGGTCCCTGTTGGGCATTGATGTAATTTCCCATTAATAATAAATAAATAAATAAATAAATAAAATGAATATCTGCTAAAACCGATTACAATGCCCTCTTTCTGTGTCGTTATCCAAGACTGAATTATCAGCCATAATAAATTTTTAAAATTTCAATTTTCATTATTTTCTTATTATTTTTCGTTATGCAAAATAGTAAGAATTACTTTTTCTAGGCTGCAACGATCAATCCAATATCGCAATAAATCCAATTCAACGTTCAAATTAAATGTTTACTATGCAAAATTGATTTTCTTCGATGAAAAGCAGAATTTCAAATGAGGTTACTAATCAGTAAATGATTAACTTACATTTTTGACAGTTAAATCACGGATAGTGGCATTATCCATTCTACAGTAGGAAAGGATAAATTTATTAGGTATTATCAGTAACAGTAGTAGAGTAATCACAAGAAAATGACATAATAAAACAAAGACAAAGGTCTTCTTATATGAGACAATAATTTTTGTAATAGTTTTAATTCATTAACTTTATATCGATTACATCAGATATGAGGTTATAAAATTTAAGACATTCTAGAAAAAGATGGTTTGTATTTGTTTTCCTTGAAAAAAAAAAAGTCTTATTTACCTAGTCATAAGTACATTAAATAGAAATAAATACTAAGATTTTGACTACTTCAGGAATGCCAATTAATAAATGCAGGCTGGTCCAAAATATGGACCAAAAGAATATTTCATCAAATATTTAATATTTTTATATTCTGATTATAAGGTGTTATCTCTACTATAATTTGTCAAGTTTCCTGAAAATGGCATTATATTAGGTTGAAAACCCTGCATGTTATTAACAAAAAACTTACGAAAAAATTTCATTTTTTTTAAAGAAATCTTTATATCTCCATGAATATATGTGCTATTCTCATATCAATGAACAACGATAAGTAAAATAAGGCGAATAATCATATGCTACAGCTACAGCGCATTTCAAGCATTATTTTTTACAGGGTGATCCCAAACATTAATTTTTTGTTCAGTTTGATGCTGGTTCCCTATTTGCCTTCGGGGAAAAACCTTTGCTAAAATATACGAGATGTAACATGCTCTTTACACCCCTGAAGTTTCAGGATAATTCGTCAAGTATATTTCTAGATATTCTACAAAACTTCTAAAATCGAAAGTGTCCACTTTCAATTGAGCCAAGTCTGTAAATATGAAAGCGGAATTTGTCCATAGATGTCCTCAGCTGTCAATGTAGTTACCGTCAAACTTCACCGTTGGCGCCATTTTCTTACTCTCACATCTGATAAAGATTTTCAACTCGCAACAATACAAGTTTCATACAACAGGATAGTTTGTAATAGCGTTGAACATGTCGAATTTTGTGCCTGGAAACTATGATTTTATTCTACCATTTGAAGAAAACTGCTGCAGAATCGCATCGAATGCTTGTCGAAGCTTACGGTTTGCATGCTCTTGGTAAATCATAGTGCTTTGAGTGGGTTAAAAAAATTCAAAAGAGGCGATTTTGACGTGAGAAATGAAGAACGTGGAAGACACAAAGTGATCTATTAAGAGCTGAAGAAACTTGGCGAAACCGTTAACACTGAACGCTACCGACAACAAATGATCGATTTGAATCAAGCTTTGCTTGAAAAACAACCAGAATATCAAAAAAGGGAACACAAAGTAATTTTGCTTCATGATATTGCAGCAACACTGGTCAAGGAAACGATTGAGGCGTTTAGTTGGGAAATACTTTTGCATGCGGCTTACCAGACTTGGTTACTACTTATTTGCATCAATGGGACACGTACTTACGAAAATTTACGAAAATGCCTCGATGACTGGTTTGCCTCAAAAAAGCAACTGTTTTTTTGGCGTGGCATCTGAAAATGCAAATTGTCAAACAGGTGGAAAAAATGTATAGCCAGCGATGCGCAATACTTCGAATAAGATATTTTTTATCATTTTCATACAATAAACGTGTATTTTCCATACAAAAATTCCGGGTTTCATATTTACTTACCTGATATATACTCTAAAATCTGTTTATTATTATTGAATTTAATATTAAACAATGGAAATTGCAGAAAATATAAATTTTAAAAACATTTTCCGAGTAAATTTGAACTTAAAATATTAGTACATACATAAAAAATTTTATTTAAAAATCTGTTTTAAAATCAATATCTTGTACGATTTCAAACTTTCAATAGCTTTCAAAGTTATTTTTTTCTTTCGTATTGTAAATTTATTGTGTCATTTCTGCGGCCTTTGTATTCAACAGGGATGAAGCAACAATCCACATCTTATGAACTAATTTATCAAAGAGAAGTTTCAAGCACAAAATTCTCGTATGTCGTATTCAGATTCTTTTATAGAGAAAATTTTTCTTCAAGAATTTAGATGTAAGCGAAAGGGAAAGAAAGTAAATGAGTTTGTTTAATGTCAAAACCAATCAGTGGTTCTATTTATTAAAGAGTCAATTTATATTTAACTATAAACAAAGATTTAGCATTTTGAATGAAAAAATTGACCGCGTTTGACTTTTCTAAAACGAAATCAAATATAAAGATTGTTTACAAAGGAGAAGAACGGAAAAAGGAAAAAGCAAAAAAAAAACAAAAAAAAAAAACTTTCCTTTCTTGATTGCTTCTTGAGTTTCACATCCGATTCTCCCCCTTCAGCGTTTTTCTTTTATTTGCTGAACCTTATTTTTCTCATGTTTTACCTCTTTTGTGTGTGTGCCTTTCTCAAAGATTCTAAATTTGGTTCTGCTTTCCGGTTAAATCTACAATAACTCTGGCCGAATCGTTTTTATGGTTTCTGAATAAAAGCTAAATGAAACTATTTCCAAACAGAATCCTCCCTAATGGATTCTCTCAGAAATGAGCAAAAATCAGAAAATAGCCTTTTTTTTCCTCCGATTTTATCCAGCTCAATCCATTCTCAAACCCACCCCTTTTTTATAAATACAAAAAAAAAGTAACTTAAAGTTTACAAGATAAAGAAACAAGGAAAACCACTATTCCACATGTATCTTATTCTCCCATGTGCCAATTTGTATTAAAGTTTATAATTGCCTTAAGTTGTCAATATTATAACTGGTTATAGAGTTGTTTTTCTGCAGTAGTTGAATAAAAATTGTGATAAAGATAATTGAGTAAATCTTGAATATACCGACGCGGTATATTAAAATTTTAGATTCCCTTATAGTAAGTAATACACTATAACCATAGTGTCTTCTATTATTCTATAGATAAAATCGTACGTAAACACGAGATAATCCAGATAATACAAAGAAGAACTATCATTCAGAGCAAGGATCAGTAATCAATAAAAAGGTTACCATAATAACCAATAACAAGCAAATATTATCATAATAATTAATAACAAATAAAATTTCTAATACTGTATGATGAAAAGCATATATTCATTTCACTCCGTTTGTGCGTTTGTCTATCCGTTTACTCTCGTATATATTCTACGATTTCTCGTGAATGGTTAAATTTTTCACATTTCCTTTTCGCTGTTAAGTGAAGATTCTTTATAACTAAATTTTCTTCGAATTAGGTCAAACGCTCATATACTATTCACGTAAATATTATAAACTGTTAAATTTTTCAAACAGAACAATACTCTGATCACCCAAAACATTATGACCACCACTCCCTGAAGCAGTGGCGGCTCGTCCATAGGCACTGCGGAACTGCAGCACCCCCAGTTTCAAATTGTATTATCGATAAAATTTAATATGAGTCCTTTTTTCTTTAATTCTTTTCTTATAATTGCACAATATATAATCCTTAAGCTCAATGTCAGTAGCACGGTCTATAGGTATAAATTTTTATTTTCACCTGCAGCGCCACCCTGTCTGGAGCTAGAAACTTTACTTTCATTTTCAGTTTCAATAATCGTGGAACTGTGCGCTTCACAGTGCTAGCCATGGAAGAAGGAAGGGTGTTTGACTGCTGTTGCGCACATGCGTACATAGGAAGCTGCACGCGGGGCTGCAATGGAGAGAGAGCACTGTCGTTCCCACAGTGCCGACCCTGGTGTTCTGATCGAAGGTAATTTTATTTTTTACTCCGCATGCGTTGGGCTTAAAAACCGTGTATCATATTCTTGAATGTGATAAAGTGTAGAATTAGATTAGTATCCTGCTTCCAGCTATTCTATTTGATTCTTTTTTTTTCGACTCTTATTTAACAGAAATCTTTAGCCATGACTTTGCATCCACAAGAAATAAGTTCTGTGACCGTAAGTGGACTTCAACAGCTTAAGTTTTCACAGTTGTCTCTCCATGAGAAAGTTGCAATTAAGAAAAGAGGTCGTTCAACATCTGATATTCTAATATCTCAGCCAGGTATAAGCAACAACAAGAAATATATTCGTAGCTTTAATTCGGAATGGTACCAACGGAAATGTTGGCTTTGCGGTTGTGAAGTAAAATATACACTGTTTTGTTTCCCGTGTTTCCTGTTTGGAGGTGATGCAGATTGGACAAAAGATGGTTTTAGAAATATAAACAAAATGAAAGAAGAAACTGAAAAGCATGAGACGTCAAAGAAGCACATTGATAATGTAGTTTCACTGGCACTTTTAGAAATCGTAAGTATTAAAAAACAACTTAGTGAGGCAAACAGACTTTCAATCAATGAGCATAATATAAAGGTTAAAAAGAATCTTGAAATTTTGTCCAAAATAATAGACTGCATTTTCTTTTGTTGAAACTTGGAAACTCCCTTACGAGGACATGATGAAAAAGACGATTCAATAAATCCAGGGGTATTTAGAGGATTAGTAAATTTTGCATCTAAATTAGATTCAGATTTAAAGAATCACTTAGAAACTAGTCCAGTCTTCAAAGATGTATCTAAGACCATTCAGAATGAGATACTTGACTGCCTGCTACAAATATACCATGAGGAGATAAGGACGGAAATTTCAAAAGCTTCCTTTGTAGCTGTCATCAGTGATGACACAACAGATGTTTCGGAACACACTCAAATGGTCCTTGTTCTACGGTACGTATTGAATGGAGAAATATTTGAGCGTTTTTAGGGATTCTTTATTATTATTTAGGGAAAATCAAACTGCAGATGGCATATCAAAACGCATTTTAGAACAATTGGACATAATCCTTCAAGGAAATGAACAAAAATTAATAGCTCAGACATTTGATGGTGCAAATGTCCTGAAAGGCAAAACAGCAGGAGTTCAAGCAAATCAAAGCAGTTTATAGTAATGCACATTTCATTCACTGTTATGTACATCAACTTAATTTAATAATGATAAATGCAGCAAGTATTACATGAAACGCAAGAATATTTTTCTCTAACATTTTGGCTATACCAACACTCTTCTCAAGATCACCGCAACGTGTGTCTATTCTCAAGAAGCATATGGAAGTCAGCATTCCACGTCCATCTTCTACAAGGTGGAACTTCAACATACGGATTATAAACAGAGTTCATGATAATTTGCAACCTTTAAAAAAATGTCTTACTGAAATTCACTCAATATCAAATTCAGATCAAACAATTGCAGAAGCAACAGAAATTTTAAAATACCTGAATGATGATAATTTCAATTTTTGGTTAGAGCTTTTTCATCAATCATGCCTCATGTTGAAATAATTTACAACCAAATGCAATCTCGAGAAATTAGTGTGTTTCAAGTTAATGAATATATAACAAATTTCAAAACTAATATTATTTTAGAATTGAGAAACTCAAAGTACTGTGAGAATCCTTCAAAGACGCTCATGGCCGAAGCTAAGGAAGTGTGTGACTGTATATGTGTTGATATCATGGACAGATATTCTTCCACTAAACATTTAGTAGCTGCTAAATTGTTCAACAAGAAATGCTTCAGTAGTTTTAAGAATGAACATCCCACAGAAGAGATAGTACTGACTACTGAAGCATATCCCATGATTGATAAAGAAAAGCTTGAAACTGAACTAAAAGTATTCTATTGTAGATCTGATATTCATGGATATTGCAAATTAATTGAGCTCCTGAAATTTATTTTGGAAAATAATCTAGATGATGTTTTTAGTGAAATTACGACACTGATAAAAATCCTATTGACAATTCCCATGACTACATCAGAGGCAGAACGCTGCTTTTCAACACTGAAAAGAATAAAAAAAATTTCTAAGAAGCACTATGAATTCGGAAAGAATAAATGCGCTTGCATTGCTTTCAATGGAGAAAATATTCCTCAGCTGTCATCCGGAGAACAAAGAGAAAATTATTGATCTTTTCGCGCAAATTAAAACAAGAGAAATGGATTTCATTTTTAAATGAATAGATTTAGCTTGAACTGTAACAATTTAGGTTAAATAAGTAAAAAAATGTTTGATTTTGTTTTTATTAGGATTTCATCAAGTTTCTGAATAAGTTTTCTTTTTACACAATTTTAAAACAAAGGCTAAAATTTTCTGGAGCAGCACCCCCATTAATTTTAGCTACGAGCCGCCACTGCCCTGAAGAAAGGCACGTGACAAGGTGCGAATGATATTTAACGGCTGCCGGGGCTGGTGAGACATCATGTTGCCGAAAAAATGTGTGTACGAGGCCTGTGAGAAAAGTATCCGACCTTATTTTTTTTTTGCGAAAACCTGATGGATTTGGATCGCGCTTGCTTGCATGAGCCGACCTTGAACCTTTGTGCGTATGCGTGAATTTTTTCCCGCCTCTCAATAGCGTCAGTTGCTGGCAATCTGCATTAGAGGGAGGTAGTGTGTTGTGCTCTCGTCGGCTTTTGATTTGGAGGCTTTCGGTGACGATGCTATGGTCGTACCCGTGCACCCAGGACTCGTCACCAGTGATTATGGTGTTCATGAAGTCGGGGTCACTGTTTGCGGAGGCCAGCATGTCCTGTGAGACGTCAACACGAAGTTGCTTTTGCTCCGCCGTCAGCAGCTTCGGCACGAATTTCGCCGCCACTCTCTTCATGGCCAAATCTTCGGTCAGAATGGAATGTGCCGAAAACGTACTGATGCCCACCTCTTCCGCAACTTCTCGGATAGTCACACGACGGTCCCGCATCACTACAGCGTTCACTTTGGCAATGACCTGGTCATTTCGGCATGCTGATGGCCGACCGGTTGTACCAGTCCTTAATCTGTGTGATGCCCATAGCATCGTCACCGAAAGCCGTCTGAATCTTCCGGATGGTTTCCACCTGGCTGTCGCCCAGTTTCTGGCAAAATTTGATGCAGTAAAGCTGCTCCAGTCGTTCCGTCATTTTCCTTTAAATCAAAAACCGACGAGAGCACAACACACTACCTCCCTCTAATGCTGATTTAAGCACTTTGATATAGGCCAGATTGTGATGGTTCGAAGGCTTAGGATGAGTATCTCCGAACCGGCACAGTATGAACAGTGGAAGAAGGTCAGTAAAACCAGCCGAATACAATGGAGGCTCAAGTACAAGTGTATCTAACCAAACGGTGCATCGGACTCTGATGGATATGGGACTGTGCAACAGACGTTCAGTATTATCGACGTTTACTACTACAGTGGAACCGTGTACATTGTGAACGACTGTGCACTGGGGGACAGTTTTCTAGATCCAAATTTTAGTTTTGGAATTATTTTATTTATTTAATTATCTACATTATTTTATTTGCACGGAAGACAAAACAAAGCCAATAAAACCATGCAGAAATGGGAAAACCAAACAGCAAAAGCCAATTAAATGACTCCCCACAACCTAAACAGGAAAATAATCGTCAAAAAATAAAATCACTCATCAAAATTAACACAGCAGTAAAAAAAAAAAAATAAAAATAAAAAAAAATTAAAAAAGATAATAAAAATTTCTAATTTCAGATAAAAAGATTTTGCAATAACGAGGATGACAAAAAATATCAAAATCTAAAATTAGATCTAAAAAAAGAATTGAAATCGTTAATAATAAAAGATAAAGCCGAAGCTCAAAAAGAGAAGATCGAAAACGTTGAAAACTTAATGGACGAGACAGGACAATAAACAACACAAGATAAAAGATCAGAATTAATAAAACAACGTTAAAATTTAAAAAGAAAGAAAATATTGGAAAAATAGAAATTTGTTTTTAATATAAAATTTGAAATGTTTTGGGCTAATTGAAGATAATTTATTAATAAATGCCTAGCGTTCTTTGTCCGTAATTTAATGTGAAGCCAAATGTTTATAAGAAATAACAGAATGTTCTATGAGGAATTTATATTTCATAAAATTCCTTCGCTTATATCGAAAGAGTTTTGTTTAAATTTTGGAAGATTTATGCCAGCCATTTTACAATTATTTTATGTTCAAAAAATTGCTCCTTTTTTGGAGGTAGTAAAAAAATTCTTTCATTGATGAAACTAAATTATTACAGACGAGAATGGAAATAAGAGGCATTTCTAAGGACATTAGAGCCTTTTCCTGCGCACGTAATATGTAATTAATTTTGCATTTCCTTCCCATTAACCGAAATCCTGCTGTGTTGTAAGAACAGCTTAATTATCAGCCTCCGGTCGCTATTACTGTTGAGTTCTTTGAATGAAAATTTTTAATGACCCTATTATTGGAGTGAGAGACACTGGAATTAAGAAAACTAAAGAACAAAAAGAAAAAGGGGTAAAAAAATATCCCCACCGCTTCCAGAATTTCCCATCAGACCGTCATCTCCTGTACTACTTTCACGGGAAATGTACGGCGTACAATTATTTAAGTCATTAAAATATCATAATTTAATACAACCAAGGAAGAATCGTCGTTCTTTTTATTTCAGATTTGCAAAGACTGCAGATATATGTATTATATCAACTTCAAAAATAAGAGCATATTAAAAATCTTCAGTGGTAGGAAACTTAATCGGAGGTTCGTTGTGGGTGATTACAAAGCAAGAAACAGGTCTCCATGAACTACGAATTATTGATTTTTCGTTTATTTCATTTATTCATTTCAATAATAATGATAATTATAATATAAAATCTGCTTATTTGTATCAGTTATTGGAAAATGCATCATTTTTTTGGGCTTCCAGTATCAGACTAGTATTTAATATCTTCAAATTAACTAATGAAAATCTTTAAATTGAAAAACAATTTTAGGATATTTACAGAGATTATATTTAAAGTAATATTTAAATGTTTATAATATTTCATCATTTGCATAGTATCCGTGAATTATAAAATTAATGAGGGGTGATAGTTTTTTTTCCTTACTCACTCGAAAAATGACAAATCGTTCACAACTATGAACTTCACGTAACAGTAACTTCAAAATGAAATTAAAATTAATGTTGACTCTGCATGGAGAGAAATGAATTGTTGTACAACCCTATCTATGGTCACTGTAACAATATTTTATAGTTACTCCTGTCCCATCAATATTTATTGTTGTGTGGACAAAACTGTTTTGATAGTGTGTTTTGATCAGAGAACAATTCTCTTTATTAATCTCATTCAATAAATATTGTTCTCAGAACAATACTCTTTTGTTACCACACTAACACAGCACTGCTAGAGCAACGATTTTTCCATGCATGGATAATGGATATTGATGACACATCAATAGTTTTCTGCTCCTATAGCAATAGAGCTATGGGCTCTTTTATAGATTATATTTTCATGATACTCTAATAAAATTAGTGTCTATGTTCTATTTTTAAAAACACAAAAAAGAAATAAAATTATATATACTAGGTATGTTAGAAGTATCAAGTTCATTTCATGAATTAATAATTGTAACATATATGAATAATTCTATTTCCGTTTTTGTGCACACCATGGTTTCAAAGAAGGGCTGTTGGAGCTGGAGCTCCAGCATATGTTCTTTAGATGGTCAGTAATCAGGATACACAAATTAGTAGCCCTTAATAGGTTAAGTTACCTAAATAAACACCCCGAGAAGAAGGAAATTTAATGACCACTTTTTTCTATTGAGAAAATTTACCTTTAGGAATTAGATTCAGCATACCTCTTTTCGGGAAGGCACAGCATTCTACTTGCACTCCTCTGAAAATGATTAACATTAAAGATAAACAATAAGGAATACAAAATGTTGTTCATCGGAGTCGATTAGTGGAAAATTTTCCTATGAAATTTATTAACTATTTATGTGACTATCCGAATAACCCATAAATCATATAGCTAAAAATAACTAAAGAGGATAAAAACGGAAATTCTCGAGCGCTTTTCGCGAAATCTAGTGAGTGAAATTTATAACTGTAGTCTGCTAGCACGGCCTACGAGATAGTAAAAGGCCTGTGCATTTGCCTGTTTTTGAAGCCAAAATAGAGCTTATTCATCAGAGTGACGTCTTTCCGCAGCAACCAATCACAGTCTGAAGCTGGTATACAACATGGTGGCAGCAGCTTCAGCTGCCAATCAACGGCGGAGCGGAAGCTGCTGCTGCCATATTGTATACCTCATGAATAAGTTCTATTGGGAAACTCGAATTTTAAGATTTATGTCGTGAAATCCTGCCATCTGCCGACGGTATCAGTAGATTTTCTAT
The DNA here is from genome assembly GCA_023313115.1 of Rhysida immarginata. Classification (NCBI taxonomy): domain Eukaryota; kingdom Metazoa; phylum Arthropoda; class Chilopoda; order Scolopendromorpha; family Scolopendridae; genus Rhysida; species Rhysida immarginata. Next base: position 720,543 of record JAHWFO010025184.1, read on the forward strand.
TAAAAACGTGTTTGAAACTAATAAAACTTTTATTATTTTAGTCAGAATTATTATTTTGTTTTAAGAAATGAACAAAACTTCAAAGTTCATTTCTTAAAATAATAAATCTGCTTAGTATAAGATAAGTTTTTTTTTATTTTCAAACACGTTTTTAATAGAAAATTTAGTGATGCCGTCGGCAGATACCGGTAGCAGGATTTCATGACTTAATATTAAAACGCTTGTATTTCCATATTTTTATACTAAATGCACAGGCCTTTTATTATCTCGTAGCCCGTGCTGCTAGTAAATGTGAAATCAGATTTTAGGAAAGAATTATAATAATTTTCATACACCTTCAACAATCCCACCTTCATTGTTTCCAATAAACGAAAAACACTGATTGTTAACATCCAAAATGGAGACAATGAAAGTTGGATTGTTGCTAGCAATGACGTAATTAAAAATAGACTCCGAATCCTATTGTTAACAGCGGCAAAAAGTGAAGCAAATTGAGCCATGACAGTTCTGGACAGGAGTGAGCCGTGGAGTAATTAGTTGTCTGGCTGCTTTGTTTTTGAAGATTTTGGGCCCGAGGAATAATTAATTTAAAATCATTTCTCAAAGTTGTTCTGCATACAACTGTACAAACAGACACGAAAAAGGACCAAGAATCATTTTCCACAAGCATAAATCAAAAATACGTAACTAAAATGAAAATACGTAATTGAAAGACGATCGAAACGATATTGAAATTGAAACCATGATCGAAAAATTGTTGATAAAATATAATAAAATACTTCAAATACAAAGTAAACGAAAAGATAAACTTATCAATCCGTGATCGGCGTGTGAAAGAATTATTAATCAGCTACTCTCATGTTTAGCCTTGTGTTTTGCATCATCTTCACTCACTTTCGGCCATGACAGTTCTGGGCATGGAGCTTCCCAATTTGCTTCAAGTAACAACAATTGCTTCGGAGTCTATCTTTATTATACGTCATTGGTTGCTAGCACCATCACCTTCTAAAGTTTAGAAGGTGATGCTAGCACCCCGATGGTTTGGTGACTTTTCGTGACCACCGAGAGAGAAGGCCTCCGCAATGAAACTGAATACATAGTTGCATCACATAGATAGTGCATTGTTATTCGTATTTCTACCAATAATAAGCCCTGAATTTGCACTATCTATGATGATATAACAATGTATTCAGTTTCATTGCGGAGGCCTTCTCTCTCGGTGATCACGGACTTTTCCGCTTCCAGACCTTGTTATCTCGTTCGCCTCGTCGACAGAGCGAGTGACATAATTTCTCGACCAATCAACAAGCAGATTATGATCAGCAACTTCCGATATTGCTGCATGGGCATCCATATATTGATGGCAGAACAATAGTTGAAATAGTCTTCTTCCGATATTGGTGCTGCATCAATATTTAGTTGACGCTACATAAAAAACACTACATATTAATAGTGAATAGTAATAGTGACAATTTGATAACGTAGTAAGATAAAAGTTTATTCATGATGCATCAAATTGTATTGTTGCTTCAACAAACAAGCGTTCATCAACTCCCTTATTGTATAAAAAAACAAATCGTATAAAAAAACAAATCCCATGGAATTTTAGAAAACCAGCAAAAAAACGCGAAATAGGAGCGATAATTGTAACATAATCTATATATATAAAATATCATGTCCTGACTGATTCATCATCGCCGAACCGAAACCACTGAAGTTTTTAATATGAAATTTAATCTGTTGTTTTATTTTATAACGTAGAGACTCACTAAGAAAGTATTTTACGAAATTCAATACCAGTACATGTATGATTAGAGATCGCTGAGCGATAAACATAGTACTGGAGGGCTCTGGTGAAAAAAATATCCAGTCCGAAAAAGATAAAATACGACTTTTTGTGCGAAAATATTTTCACACGGGTTCTGCTAGTATTTTATAAAGATAGATTTATTTTGTTGCCGGTGGTGAGGGAAAATTACGTGAACAACAGGGAAATGTCAGGGAATTTACAAAATCGTTTTGCTAGACCCTCTGATAACAAAGTATTTAATAATAATGCTGACAATCTTTGTTAACAATAATACTAATGCAGTATTTAATAGTATTACTGACAATTGTGTATAATTTGTTTCTTCTCGGTTCGCTCTTTCAATGTCATTTCTATGCTGTCGCGTGTCGCGATCTTCCTTGGGAATTACTTTTTTCTCTCACCAGGGCGGCGACATTTCTATTGCGATGAAGGCGTTATAAATGTTTAAAATGTGCGTTCATGGGTACGAAAGTTTAAAGAAGGTCGAGAATCATGTGAAAATGAACCGAAGCAGCCTCGACTATGAACCAGTCGGACGGAAGCCATGATTGCTAGTGTGGAACAAGTTCTATGGAAGACCGTCGCTTAGGTGTGCGTGATATTGCCTCTAAGCTTGGCATTTCCGTGGAGTCTGTGGAGTCCATTTTGCATGATGAGCTGAAAATGCGGAAAGTTTCTTCAAGGTAGGTCCCACGAATGCTGACCGATGTGAACACAAGTCCTTGCGGGTGGAAATTTCTCAGCAGATGTTGACACATGATGCAGCAATGAATGGTGCTTTCTTTTCATCAGTTGTGACGATGGATGAGACGTGGATTCCATTTTTTAACCCCGAAACGAAACGCCAATCTTCACCGTCACCGAAAAAATTTCGAATCACAGCCTCTGCTGAGAAAGTTATGGTGGCCATGTTTTGAGACAGCGAAAGCGTAATCCTCACGCATTGTGTTCCAAAGGGTACAACTGTTACAGCTAATTCATACGAAAATGTCTTGAGAACAAAATTCCATCCAGCATTGCATGAGAAACGACCAAACAAGACTGCACGGGTGCTTTTTCAACAAGACAACGCCCCTGCTCATTGGGCACTCCTAACTCAGCAGTTTCTTCAAAATAACAACTTTGAAGTGGTTTCCCATGCTTCATACTCACCAGACCTCGCTCCTAGCGATTTCTGGCTTTTTCCAATCATGAAGGACACTCTCCGTGGCCGCTCGTTTCCCAAACGAGCTGCCGTTGCTTCAGCGATTTACCAGTGGGCAAAACATACCCCTAAAGAAGAGTTCTCAGCAGCCATGGAATCATGGCGCCGCCGTTGTGAAAAATGTGTTCGACTTCACGGTGATTACGTCGAGAAGTAACAGTAGTTACAACTTTCTGGGTTAAGCATTTTGTCAGAAAAAAGTTTGGAGAGTTTAGAACTTGAACGCACCTCGTATTTAAGAGTAAAGCACATTAGATGGATACAGATGGTCAAAAATGCCTGCACAAATGGTCGAGGGGGGTCGACGACCAACCCATTATGGAAAGAGGTCCGCCTCCCAAAAATGGAAAAAAATCCGACTCAGTGGAATTTTTGAAAAAAGATCCGACTCAGTGAAATTTTTGAAAATCGACCCCCCCCCCAAATCTCCTGGCTACGGCCTTGCATAATTTACATTTCTTTAACAGGGAATCAAACTATCAACACATATGGTCAACTAACATTTGGTGTAGGATGTTTAATTCGACAGTAATTGGTCCAATTATTTACAAGGGTACATTGATTGGTTCACGATATACTAACCTTATTATTCTAAATGTGGTTTCAAAACTTTAAAAGTTCCACACTTTCAGGGCCTCTATTTCCTTAACGGTTGGATCAATTGAAAAAACACCAAGAATAAAACATTTCTCGAATATTGTGTACAATCTGAATATATCATTAAAAATAAGGGTTCCTTTTAAGATTTCAAAGTTACCCCCCCCCCCCCCCCCCCCCCCAAGGGGGGGGGGGGGGTAATTTTTTAACTAATGAATTTCCCCCGCGTAATAATTCACTTTTGATTTTGGACATTTTTTCGCACAATACTTAGTTTCCGAGATATTCAGTTGTCTCAAGATAAATGCCTCTCCCTGTATAAAAAGTTTCCCTACATATAAAAGGGGCAGTTTGGGAACTTTTGAAACACACGGTACATAAAGAAAGCCTAACCTATGACAGCAGGAGTAATGTTCGGCCAACCACTAAAATAAACCATGTGCTGAAATAAGTTACATAAAATCAGTTTTACATAGTGGCAAAGTTTCTCAAATGTGTTTATTTTATTTTTACATTCCCAAAGGAGCATGTATGTTACACAATTTGCTCAAAGTGTTCACCGTTCACCTCTTGGCAATACGCTAGTCGGTGCTCAAACGCATTGCAGGCATTGATTAGGATTGCCTGAGGAATACTGTATTTCATTTGTTTGTTTTCACGTAATAAACGCTTTTTAAACTGGTACTATACCAGTATAAGCTTAATACCATATACCATAGGTTTTATAAATAAAACTTTTAGTATTTTTTACTTTAACCTTTTATTTCACTCTCATATTTGCGTATTTGCATTTATGTAAAATAAATAGCGGGATTCATAATGACTGGGAGCATCCATTAATTGAATTTAAAAAAAGAGGTTGAGAGACAGCCCTTCAGCATATCTGCACAGCAGTACGTTATGCAGGGAGAGTCATCTCCTGCGTTCGGGAACTTTTGAAACACTATTTTATTTACAGTATATATAGAACACTAAAGAGTGTGCTTCCCCTTCCCAACGGTGTGCTTCACTGCAATTCAAATGTGTTAGAAACCTCAGCCAACCTGGCCACCCCAATGTGACGTTGAGTGACTCTTTCTCGCCCATTTTCTCAAAATCTTTCAAGGGGAAGGGTGTGATAAAAAATTGTTTTTAGACTAATGTGGTGTTGCTCTACAGGGTAGCAATTAGAAATTTTTCTCTATCTTTAATAGTTTTCGAGTTAGCAAATGGATGACCTTAAATTTGGGGGTCAAGGTCAAATTTGAGTGCGGCAATGAATTCCCCACCCCCCTATTACCTATAAACCACTCATCAGATCTCGCCTATCTGGCAGCTTCGCGATATCTGCCATGTTATTACCAGACTTTTTGGACACCCTGTATATTTTTCAATAGACTAAGACTGTGGTGCCCAACCTACGGCCCGCGGGCCAAATCCGGCCCGTGAAGCTCACTCATGTGGCCCGCCTTTATATTCTAAGAACCAGATGCAGACTTCTCATTAATAAAATGCAGCAATTCGGTAACTATAAAAATTTTAAATATTTGTTTTGCTTGTGCTCTGGCCCGCGAAATTTATTTCAGTAAGAGTGCGGCCCTCAGATAAAAAAAGGTTGGGAACCGCTGGTCTAAGAAGTTATTTATGATAATATTAAATATTAATTTTTTAATTTTTATTTGTGATATAAATTTTATCTATTATTTATAATAATAATAATAATAATAATAATAATAATAATAATAATAATTTATTGAATTTATTGAACGAAATTTTTTTTCACGTAGCTCAACAGGCTGCGGCCTAAAACGAGCAGTGATCAAAAAGTAACAAGAATAGTAATAAATCAATAAGATAACATGAGCTTTACAACAAAGTTAGGTACAATACAGAAAAGAATAAACCAAAAGTCAAGGTCAATAATAATGAGGAGATATGAAACATTAAAATAAAACTATAATAATTGATAAAAATTACAATAAAATACGATGTAAGTTATTTCGTAATCCGACATATCATTGCATTTTAGCTTATGTAATTACCAATGTGATTGCATAGTCAAGATGATGGTTAAAAAATGGTTGAACTCTGATAAAATAATTGCTGCGACAATAATCTTTGATTAAATTAGGTACATAAAAAGTTTTTCTTAACCTAACAGTTCTTTGTGGACAGCAAAATTAAGAAATTGTAAAAAATTTATACAATTAAAACAATTATCGACTAACTTATATAAAAATAGCACGTCCTGTATTAAAAGTTCTTTAAAAACAGTATTCATACCCAGTTCAGGCATAACAGTACAGTAGTCTTTTTTAAATTTCCATCCAACATAACGAACAAATTTATTAATTGGTATTTGGATAGCATGAATGAATGAGCTCTTTTCTTTAAACCATATAATGCTATTATAAAGGGAAATGGGTTTAATAAGAGCGTTATATATCCTACCATAAGTAGACAATTTCGTAAAGAATTTACCTTTCCTTATTATCATCCCTATTGTTCTTCTTACTTTAGCTACTATTGACTTGACTTGATTATTAAAGTTTAATTTAGAGTCGAATACCACACCTAAGTCCGAAATATAATCTTTTTTTTAAGGAAAAATAATTAATTTTATACGTAAAGGATATAGGAGCAACTTTATGGGAAAAGGAGATAAAATTTGACTTTTCTATATTAATTTTTAATTCATTTCTTTTTTATCCAACATGTTAAATTATTGAGCTCGTATTGTAACAATCTGCAATCGTCATTATTAGATATAATCTTATATATTTTTATATCATCAGCAAATAATAAAATATTAATTTTTTCATTTAAATGAATGTCGATTAACAGGAAATTAAAAATCAGAGGACCTAATGAAGATCCTTGAGGGACTCCAGAAATTCGGGAAAAAGATACGGAAAATTTATCGTAAAATTTTAGTCTAACGAAAACATTTGTCAAGTATGTGTACAGCCAGTTCTGAATTTGTTTGGATAATCCGAAAGATTGAAATTTGAAAAAGAGGAGATCGAAGTTGACCATATCGAAAGCTTACTAAGATCGATAGAGATTAGGTCGAGCTGTTTAGAATTCGAGAAGGCCTGTTTAGAATAATAATAATAATAATAATAATAATAATAATAATAATAATAATAATGATAATAATAATAATAAGAGTCTCAGTTAACACTGAAGAAGATGGAAATCTTAAGGATAATAATAATAATAATAATAATAATAATAATAATAATAATAATAAT
>JAHWFO010025184.1:731426-779407 GCA_023313115.1 Rhysida immarginata
ACACACACACACACACACACACACACACACACACACACACACACACAAACACACACACACACACACACACACACGCACACATACATACACACTCACACACACAAACACATACATTTCAGCCATAGCCATGACACTCTCAACACGAATAAATGAACACTCGGTATGCAGGAAAAGAAACTTTAAATAACAGATAAAAATTTAAAGCGCTCATGATCGGAAGAGATATCGAATTTTTGATCAAAATTACTTATTTATAATTTGCTTTTATATAAAATCTGCATTTCGATCGATCTGAAATTTCATGATGTAGTGTTCATTATAAATTAGTGGTGATTAATAACGACAATTTTAACTTGTAATGGAACATGCATAATCTGAACTCAGATGATAGAAATTTAAATTTTATGCGAAACAACTTAGAAATACAACTTAATTCTTAACAAATAAATATATTCAATTTTCTTTACTTTGGTTTTTTAATTCTTATATAATGGTAAATTATGTTTCGTTAAATCCAAACGCCTACAAAGAACCTATATACAATGTGACATCACTGATTAAACAAATATTCATATCGTATATAGAGGGTTATTCCAAAAGAAAGAGCAGATTTTACATTTTTATTTCAAATAAACTGTAAAAAACATACTTCACACATTACTAGATAGAGGAAGGTTCAAGATTCTATAGTCCTTGACGTTGTATATATGCAACATCAGCACCATATATAGCGCGACCAACATCAAAACGGTAGTCCGTTTATTGAGTTCCGAGCTGTTTCAAATCTTGAAAAGTAGCCGCCATACGAGACCAACACTCTTTGCATTATGTAGTCCCCCAAAGAAAAAGTATATGTAGTATAGTGACCTGACCACTGATGAAGTATAAGACCTTATTGTCCACTTCTTTCAATCCCATCGTCCTGGAATGATGTCTTTCAGATAACGCCGGACCTCCAAACCTCGAAGCTTGGCATCATCATGCATGAAAACGAAGTCATTCGATTCCTCTTCAAGTTGAGGAAACAGTCAGTTTTGTAGCATGCCATATGTGAAAATCCCGCCACAGTTTGCTCGATAAAAAAGTAAAGTCTGTAGATTTTGTTTACAAAAATCACGCAAGAAAAAGAAATTAGTTAAGGCATCGTTATCCAACGATAAAAGGGTTTTAGCATCAAAATGTTACGAGCAGTAGCGGCTCGTGACTATAATAAGTGGAGGGGCACAAATACAAAATTTCAGGTTCTTAAGCCTTTTCTTACAAAAGTTATAGCTTGATTTGTATTTGGAGCCTCGCGGCCCCTGCCGAGGCCTCAGAGGACTATATCAACTTTAGTGTGTAATAGCTAAAATTTTAAGCAACACATTATAAATATAAAACATTTCAGGTTTTAAATTTATAGCCTGATTTGAGATTCAGGCCGCAACTCCCCCGCCAAGAGACCTATAGAATTTTTAATATAGATTAGCTAAATTTTTAAATACCACATTATGATTAAACAAAAATTCAGGACCGTAGGCCTTTCGTTCAAGTTTTATAGCTTCAATTGTATTTGCGACCGCCAGGGGCCTCGAAGCCTATACCAGTCTCCTTGTATATTGTCTATAAATTTAAGTAACGCACTGTAAAAATATAAAACTTCAAGTTCTTAGGCGTTTTTATTATTCAAATGTTAGAGGTTATTGGTGATTTGGGCTTCAGGGCCCCTGTGGAGACCTAAGAGCCTAATACCAGTTTTTCGTGTATATTAGCTAATTTTTTTAGTAAACTACTATAAGTATACAAATTTTCAGATTTCTAAGCCTTTTCGTTCAAACATTATAGCTCTGTTTGTGTTTAGAGCCCCTGTCAGGGCTCTAGACGACTATATAAGTTTTAGTGTATAAGAGCTAAAATTTTAAGTAACACACAATAAATATGCAAGAATTCAGATTTCTGGACTTCCGGTTCAAAAGTTATAGCTTGATTTGTGACTGAGGGCTCAGGGCCCATGTCGAGACCCAAGAGCCTTATACCAGTTTTTAGTGTATATAAGATAATTTTTTAAAGTAATTTTCTACATGAGAAACTGGAAAGGACTGTGGATAACGACATGACCAACTGAAAACAACCTCTTGTCCACAAAGAATTTTATTAAGCATATACGTATTTCGAACTCCTTGAGTTCATTATTCAATGCTAATACCTCAAGGAGTTCGGATTGGCATTGAATAAAGAACCTCAAGGTATTGGCATTGAATAATGAACTCAAGGAGTTCGAAATACGTATATGCTTAATAAAATTCTTTTGTGGACAACATGTTGTTTTCAGTTGGTCATAATTTTCTATAAGTAAACAAAATTTCAGATTTCTAGACTTTTTCGTCTAAAAGTTTATATTTGTGTTTGGGGTCTGTGGGCCTCTGCTGGGGCCTATATTACTTTTTTTGTATATTTGCAATATTTTTTAGTACCACAGCAGGGAATAGGGAGAATAGTTCTCCCTATTCCCTGACCACGCTATGAATATACAAAATTTCAGGTTCCTAGGCCTTTCCGTTCAAACATTATAGCTTCAATTGTATTTGGTGCCTCGTAGCCCCCAGCGGAGTTCTAGAGGCTAATATCAGCTTCCTTCTATATTAGCTATATTTTTTAGTACCAAACTAAAAATATACAAAATTTCATGTTTCTAGACCTTTCCGTTCAAAAGTTATAACTTGATTTGTATTTGAGGCCTCGGGATCTTCTGGCAGGCCGCATAGGCCTACATCACATTTCTTGTATAGTTGCTATATTTTTTTAATACAACACTATAAATATACAAAATTTCAGGTTCCTAGGTCGTTCCGTTCAAATGTTATCGCTTCAATTGTATTTGGGGCCTCGGGACCTCCGGCGGGGCCCTAGAGGCTTATATCACTTTTCTTATATTTTGGTTTTATTTTTTTAAAACCGCACTACAAATTTACGAAATTTCAGATACTTCATAGTAATGTAGATCTTGCCTAGAGGCTACTGAATTTCACTCCTTTACGTACCTAAATACAGGATGATCAGACAAAACTGATAACATTTATTTTGCGAAAAAAAAATATACATCACCGCAAACATACTTCTGTCAACGGGTAATGATAAACTACACTTTTCTCAGAAAACATATTTAAGCGTTTTTGAAGTGGCCTCCTTCCGCTTCAGTACAGAGCCTCAAACGCTTTTGAAAATTTCCGGCCAAACACTGCAACTCAGCTACGTCTATACGGTCCGATTCCCGAAGCAAGGATTTCCCCTGATATTCGACGGGGCGATATTGAGCGATCGCGATCCCGCAAGTGCTTTTTCCTAGCCCATGTAACGTCAAAATTTCCTCTCGTTAATTAGACATCTTCGTATACTTTGTTACAATTGCGTCATAATTATGGAAAAAAATTTACGTGCATTACTTCTAATGCCCAATTCGCCTATCCTAAAATCAAAATATGGGAATGACCCAACCGAGTTTTTTCTGGAACGAGTGCAATGTTGTTATCGGTTTTTTTTCTGGTCATCCTGTACCACACAGATCTTTTTTCCTCTCTGAATCCCATCCCCGTAATTCCGACCCCAGTGCACCAATCAAAACAAAACTAAAAACTGAAGGTGACATGCCCATTGTGAGGTACATTCCGAATTTCAACCTTCTATCTCAAAAAAATGTAGAAATTATGAAGGGGACGGATGGACAAAATACGAGGGCATGATTTTTCAATTGAAAAATGGAAGGAAAAATTCTGCCACCCGGATTCGAACCTAGAACCTCGACTATCATGGCCGACGCCTCTACCAATTGGGCTATCGCAGACACCACGGACAGCCAAGCTGTCTCAAGGTATCTTAAAGACAACCAAGTTGTCACGGTTGAAAGCCCAATGGGAGACGGGAACCTGGCCCGCAGATCGAGAATTTCTCCACTCCAAACCATCAGAAAGTTGATAAACTCACAATTAAATAATAATAATTATAAACTGGAGATGCTCTCCAAGCATAAGTAGTGATTTTTCAATTGAAAAATGGAAGGAAAAATCATTGCCTATGCTTGGAGAGCATCTCCAGTTTATAATTATTATTACACGAGGGCATATTGAAAAGTAATGCCTCCATGGCTGTAACTTTTTCATTTTTTAACCGATTTTCAAAATTCTTTTTGTATCTAATACTTACATTTGTCCTCTATGTAATGCACTATTCACTTTTCGACATAGTCCCCATTCCTTTTCACGCATTGCGCCAACGCGTGACTAGTCGGGTGAACCCCTCGGAGAGGAATTCCGGGGTTGTCGTCGACACGAGGATTGAATGGCAGCTTTGGATCCTCTTTTGCAGCACGATAACGCCCGTCCGCACACGATCGCCACACATCATAGGGGGTTGCAGCGCCTACAGTTCAAAGATGAAAAACTGCAGTTTAAAAATGAAAGATTTGCACCTTGCGACTTTCACCACTTCTCAAAGAGGAAAGAGCACCTTAAGGGGCATGAGTTGCGTTCTGAGGACGAGGTGAAACCTGCGGTTCGGTCCTGGTGTCGACAACAACCCCGGAATTCCTCTCCGACGGGTTCACTCGACTAGTCACGCGTTGGCGCAATGCGTGGAAAGGGATGGGGACTATGTCGAAAAGTGAATAGTGCATTACATAGAAGATAAATGTAAGTATCAGATACAAAAAGAATTTTGAAAATCGGTTAAAAAATGAAAAAGTTACAGCCAAGGAGGCAGTACTTTTCAATATGCCCTCGTAATCTAACTTAATCTGTGAAGATGTTGTTCTCTGTACTATGTTTAAAAACATGAGATCATTTACTGCCTTATTATGTAAGAACTAGTATCCCATTTCTCTTGTACCCTGATGAAGGCGGGATTAAATGCCGAAACTAGTAGGTTTTAAACTATAGTTTTATACTGCAAGGTCTCTTTACATTTTGTATTTAATCTAAGAAAGTTTCCGCGAAGATCAGCCTACGAAGCCCCCTTCGGCGTCTGGCTGACATAAACTTGGGCGACATAAACGTTGGCGCAATGCGTGGAAAGGGATGGGGACTATGTCGAAAAGTGAATAGTGCATTACATAGAGGACAAATATAAGTATCAGATAAAAAAAGAAGTTTGAAAATCGGTTAAAAAATAAAAACATTACAGCCATGGAGGCATTATTTTTCAATATGCCCTCGTAAAACCAATAGCTAGCTCTATTCTTCTGCTACTTAATGATATAATTTATGAGAACTTGAGCATCGTGCGTTGACAAAGTGATTTCACGTGCGCGTGCCGATGTCAATAATGCCTAAAAGATGAAGAGAAAGTAACAATATATACAGGGTGATTATAATTAAAGTTACGATTTCAAAAATCGATAATTTGGAAACTACTCCTCAGAATGATCTGATATTTTAGCAGAACAATCGTGAGGCAATGGAATTTTGTTTGGCGAAGGGAAAAAAATAGTTCCAAAATCTGCCGATAGATGGCGCTGGCAGGGTTCACATTGTCTGGAGGTATGCAAATTACTAATAGGGACATGCGCACCGCAGACATAGCTGCCATAAAAATACAGAGCACGAGCTCTTTGCTTGAATGCTTCATCATGACTCTGACTACGAAGGATCGCGCTCTGCTCTTGAAGCTTTTTTATAAGAACGATGAGTGTGCACTAACAGCTATTAGGAAGTTTCGGACATTAAAATCCATAAAATCGAGTCCAATAAATTTTTCGTAAACCCCTGAACTCTATTGTTTCCTTTTGGCTTACAACATTCCTGTGTTTCACGAATCCATTTTTGTTTTCCCCCCTGACATTACCCTGCCAGCGCCATCTATCGGCAGATTTTGGAACTATTTTTTTTTCCTTCGCCAAACAAAATTTCATTGCCTCACGATTGTTCTGCTAAAATATCAAGTCATTCTGACAAGTAGTTTTCAAATTATCGATTTTTAAATCGTAACTTTAATTATAATCACCCTGTATATTCTTGACAAATCTATTGTTATAATGACATGCCGTTATCTTGGTATTCTTTACAGTCACTGTTTTAACGCGTGAATTAGACTTGAAGGGGTCCACGAAAAATTCTGAAAAGTTGATACGTCCGAGCTAAGACTTTGATGGTCATATTTCCGAAAACAGAATTTGAAAAGGTTAATCCGTTTTCAAGTTATCGTGCCAACGGCGGACGGACGGATGGACGGCCGGATAAACGTACAGACCAAGGGCGCATTTTTATAAGTACCTTTTTGCTAAAGCTCCTAATAACGAAAATTCATTTAATTCTTTCCAAATTTACGTAAATCTATTTTCTTGCTCAACGCAGTACAATAAATAAGTGATTGAGCTATTGAGCCTCGACAAAGCGATTATCACGTGCGCGTGCCCTTAAAGATGAACAGAAAGTAACAATGACGAATCGATTGTTATATGGCGTGCCATTATCTTGGTATTCTTTACGGTCACTGTTTTAGCACGTGAATTCGACTTGAAAAGATCCACGAAAAACCCTGAAAAGTTGATACCGCCGATCTAAGACATTGATGGTTATATTTCTGAAAACAGAATTTGAAAAAGTCAATCCGTTTCCAGATTATCGTGTAAACGGCGGACGACCGGATAAACGTACAGGCAAAGCGTACATTCTTATAAGTAGCTTTTTGCTAAAGCTCCTAATAAAGATGGGAGAAATTTTTAAGATTTTATTAAATTTGTTTTTTAATTCCTCATGATTTTTCCATATATTGCCGACTAAACCATATTTTTCGAAATTTGGCTTTAATTGACATTTCTCTAGGCAATAGGCAATGTTCCTCTAGCTGATCAAGCAAAGACGAAATAATTAATTTTTAAGCTGAGAATTGCTTATTAGAATCAGTTAATCGAAGATTTGATAGCGACTCACTCAAATCTTAATAGTTTGAAACAAATAAGGTAGCCAGAATTGACAACAGCAGTCTCTTATTAATCTCTCTAATTCTTAATATCTTCAAATATCTGTAAAAATATTATTACATAAATATACATTAATATTGAAAGGCAACAAGAATATAATAAAATCCTTCTTTTATTCCAAATACAAATTTATTAATTTGAAAAACCCAACATAAAAATGTACAAAAGTAATAATAAGATGATAAAATTTAAAAAAATCCAAAGTAACCTTCTCTCCCCTTACATAAAAATGTGAGTACTCTATTTAAGAATCATTTTCTTCCAATTTGAAAACCCATCCCAAACTTAATTGTTAAAAATAAAATGTTCTTACAATGTAATAAGTTCTATTCACTAGTAGAGCACTGTAGAGCACAATTTTGTTGGTAAAAATCTAGAAGTACACATCTTGAAGAAACGATGTAATGGTTACTCTATAGAATTTTCTACTTGCAATGGAAGCGCACAAAGAAAATGAAGATTTATGAAAAGAATCAATTTTAAATTGGAAAGTGGTCAAAATTTTGGGAAGAGAGGAAAATTGGAAGAGAGGCCTTTTTTATAAACAAATCAGACAATACTCTGGCTAAAGCGACACATGCTATCCATAGGGATTGGGACATCATGTGACTGTTGCCATCATGTGACTTCCTTCTAGCTTTTAAGTTTTTTGTTTAGTTGCGTTTAGTTGTTTTGTGTATCATTCTCTTCTTGGTGCTTCTGAAGATGAACGGCTGATACCGTTCTTTTATTATGGAGGAGCCCACATGATGTCATATTTCATCAGGATTTATATTCGGCAAATTATTTTCAAATTAGACTATTTTTATGACTCATCTTCAAAAGTGCTCCACGAAATTAGAGGTCGAAACTATAAAGGTCAAAATTTGGGGATGGGTTTTCAAATTGGAAGAAAATGATTCTTAAATAGAGTGCTCACAGGTAGGGGGAGAGAAGGTTACTTTGGAATTTTTTAAATTTTATCATCTTATTATTACTTTTGTACATTTTTATGTTGGGTTTTTCAAATTAATAAATTTGTATTTGGAATAAGAGAAGCATTTTATTATTATCCTTTTATGCCCAATTGCTTGTTGTTTAAGCAACAAGAATGTTCTAATAACTGTTGCATGTGCGTATGCTTAATTTTATAATTTTTAGAAAGAATTAATTTATAATACTTATATCAAAATATTTAGAAAGTCGAAAATGAGAATTTAAGAAAATTTTGATTCTTTAATTTCAAAATTATGTATTAAAATTTGGATGAAAATATTTGTTTATAAAATTATGAAAATTTATATCAAAAATCTTAGTAAAATGTTATTATCTTTTCACGGAGCTTAATTCAGTTCAGTCAACAATAAGAAGGCACTGTATTCTTTCGAAAGTAGATTTTAGTCGTAGTGATGCCTTGCATAAAAGAGAACATTTGAAAGCATCACAAATGAAATTACTTCGACCATTTCTTGGCCGCATGAAATTTGATCAACATAGAAAAGCTGACCTTTAAGGAAGAGCTATTTCAGAATAAAGTGGAAAGGTTTATAGGGAAAATGGAAAAGATACATTTGATGATGTATCTAGTAAAAATAGTATTTAAAAAGTTAAAGAAGATTACCATTGGAATGAAATAGATTATAAGATGGTCATTAAAATACATTCTAAAAAATGGATGAAGATGCTTTATCGTTGGAAAAAAGTATGTGCATGCTCGCATGAGAATAGACAAAAGAAAAGCGGAACTGGTGGGAGAGGGGGTTAATAAATTCTGCAGTCTAACCATGTATTTATGAAGCTAATAAAAATATGAAATAAAATCGATAAAAAGCCAGTTTTGAGAATTTAACTTTTACTGACGACCTAGTAATTTCATCTCTGGGTTGTAGGAAATAAACAAAAGGAAAGAGGTGAGTAATCAAATGTTATGTTAAAATTCCAGTATAAGACCAGGAGAGAAGGGAGAAATTATTAAGCAAAAACAAAAGCTCGGAAAGCATTCTATTATTACTGGAAAAAAAATTACGGAGTATCAAAAGAAGCGGAAAATTGCAGAACCCACAAAAATTCTCATGCCTGTGCAAGGCTTCTCAGATCCAGTTTTTGAATTTATATGATTAACAACGTCACATGTAACATGTTAATAATTTCGTAGCCTAACTGAAAAATTTTATATATGATTAGTTTTTATTTACCTGTTAACATCGTACGCAAAGATTTAGTGTGTGCTTTGCAACTCGCAAAACACAACGGTCCTATTCTCTAACAAATCGCAGGAGTATTTCGACAGATATCTACATAAATGAAAACGTAGTACATCTGTAGTATGGACTTTTGTGTTTCCAACGTTGTAACTTGTAACGCATTAAAATTTGAATTTATAAGTGGTATCTGTATTATCGTGCTCTTTATAATCAGCAGCATTGTCGCCTATGGCAAACAGCTCGACATCGACAGGAGTTTATTTCTTTTCAACGAAAACTCGCCGTCAAAACCGTAGAGATTCCCACATTAAAGAGTTTCTAGGAAAAAATTCATTATTAGGACCTTTAGCAAAAAAGTACTTATAAGAATGGATGCTTGGTCTGCGCGTTTGTCCGGCCGTCCGTCGTTTGCACGATAACTTGAAAACTGATTAACTTTTCAGAAATATGACCATCAAAGTTTTTAGCTCGACTATATCAACTTTTGAGGATTTTTCGTGGACCCTTTTAAGTCGGATTCACGTGCTAATAGAGTAAATGTAAAGAATACCAAGATAATGGCATGTCATATAATAATCGATTCGTCAAGAATGAATACACTGTTACTTTTTGTTCATCTTTTAAGTATTGTTGAAATGAGCACGCGCACGCAATGATCACTATGTCGATGCACAATGAAAGTTTAAGGGACATTGTTGCTTGGACTAAGACCACGACCTTCTAGAAACTACCAGGCCTGAACATGGAAAAGATAAAACATTGTTACGTCGAAAGTTGAAGGGGTCCACGAAAAATTCTAAAAAATTGATACGGCCGAGGTAAGACTTTGATGGTTATATTTCTGAAAACAGAATTTGAAAAAGTTAATTCGTTTTCAAGTTATCGTGCAAACGACGGACGGCCGGATATACGTACAGACCAAAGGCGAATTCTTATAAGTAGCTTTTATGCTAAAGCTCCTAAGAACAGAAAGTGAAATTATTGAAACTTCATTTTAGTGTATCTATGCGGCGTCTTACTGAAGAATGTGGTGTCGGAACTACAATTTAACAGCAAATACATACGAGTGCTGAGTCACAAGTGATTTTTAATGCAATAAGTGCTGGCAAGCCATTGTATCTATTTACGAGAGTTGTTCAATAATTTTTGCCTCCTGGTCTGCAACTCATTTAATAATGATGAAAATGAAAGATATTACATTCAAGAAACTTTGATATATCCTCTTTCCGAGCAGTGCTTCATTTTTCGATACAGTCCCCATAGGAAGCGATGCACTTCCGCCATCGATACACTAGTTTCTGCATGTCGTCGAAGAAGAATGAGGCGGGTTGTTGATGCCTTCTTCGTTGGACGCAAAGCGCGTACCCTACAGGTGTTCCTTATGTTTCGGGAATAGCCAGATTTTACATGGTGCTACTCCAGGGTATGAGGAGGATGAAAAAAAAATTCCGGAACTCCATCTTCTGCAACGAGGTCAGAAATTCGATTACAGCTCGCGGCTTTAGCCGTACGCACTGTTTTATAGAGCTCAGTGTCCGTACGTCTATATAGGCCGTCATTTTGCATGTGAGTGTTTCGATATCACTGGCGCCATCTGGAAACTGAAAATATCATGTCAAAGAGGATACTTCAAAGTTTCTTTGGAATATAATATCTTATTAATAAATTAGTTATAGACCAGGGGGCAATATTTATTGAATAACCCTCGTACTTCTTTGTTTTCCGGTCTATTGATTCTATTGATCCGTTTCGTTAATTCGCGAATGCTAAAAATTGTTCGAAATTAACCTTTATGTTCTCCGTTTAATAAATAGCAGAAAAGTTATGAGAGTTTACTGTATGATAACATATAGTAAAAGATTTTCAATAACACTCTAATAGCATATCAGTAAAAGATTTACAACATTTCAGGTAATTCTGTAACACAGGAGATAATAACCATTTAGAAACCTAATCTTTAAAGGCTAGAAATGTTTTCCCATCGGCAAAGACAATATTTAAAAACCATTCCAGGCTTGTATCGGCTTAAATTTATGTTTCTGCTCTTATCTAAAATGATTTCCGCTTCCTTTTCCTAAAGTTACTTTAAAAAAGTTTTTTTTTAGCACTGCCAGCCATTTTTCCCAGCGATACATGAAATGTGAAGGCAGTGAATTTTTCTTGAGGATATAGAACTTAATTGCTATACATTTTGGATTTTTTCCCTTTCGTCTTCGCACGTAGCTATTTCTTTCTCCCACAAGTGGGTTGATTCTTCTTTTATCCGTTTTCCTTTTTTCTTCTTAATCTCATACCAACTTTTAACTGTTGACCAACTGGGAATCAAATAAATGTCGGAAAGAATGTAGGCCCCTTTTTTAGCACTAAGAAAAAAAAAGATTAAAAAAAGGGAAGCTGACGAGTTTTCGAAAATGTTTTTTTCCCTCTTTCTTTATTTAAGGAAAGAGTGCAAAAACCCTCTCAAGTGAAACGCACCGTTTCTAATCCAATCAGCGTCACTGGTTTCACACCCCGATTGACACAATATCCGAAGCAGCTCCTAGTGCGAAAACGGAAAACAATTTCTGATTTAAAGATTGGAAAGCGGAAGCGTAAGATCTAATTTTATTTTTAAAAAAGCATATACAAAATTGGTTAGCGTGATTGCTTGCCCTTTTATTCCCAGGATGCTGAGTTCAAGCCCGGTTGACTTTAACAAATAATTGCTGAGAGAAATTTTGTATTTATTCACGAGATCTTTCTTGAAAAACAAATGCAAAACTGACTTCACACGCGCTGTAAGCTTCAAAGATATATGTACTTTATCTAATCTTACAAGATGTTTTAAATAACACAGCTTTGGTAAGATTTAGGCAAGGACTTATACAGGGTTTTACTTCTGTGTTAAGGATTGATGTGAATTTTCTTTTAATACGGCAGATTTCAAACCTGTAGCCATTTTCTTGCCACACGTCACGTAGCATCTTTCGCGTCACTGCTGCAATTGCGACGGTAACTCACGTTCGAAGCTCACAAGGGATTTGGCTTAAGTTACGATCGCGAATGCACTAGGGTTGTGATTTGTTGAAATGTTTTGATGCATAGACAACAAATAGGCGAAATTATCTGCCATCATAAATAGCATTGTCAGGTGCGAACATTTAAAGTTTCACACAGCGAATACTAAAAATGTGTTACGGTGGCTCTAGGGTAAAAATTATAAGGAACAACATGGATAGGAGGTATAAAATTTATTTTTCTCCTGTAGAGAATTTCTGTAGATCTGTTCTTGTGTTTGTAATGGCTTGCGATTATGCTCATAGATTCATAGAGCGGGAATGCATTTGTGAGAATAAACGTTTTTCTTTACATATTCTTCACAAAACAAACTGGATTATTACGTTGCAATCTCGATCATGGAAGATACAATGGGCGCCGCTTAACGTAGTCACTCTGCGTCTTTGGAACTTTACAAGACTACAGAGCCTTTATTACATATACATACATCTACTGCAGTAATAATCAAGATTATTACAGTATTAAAAAAAATCTGTTGTGGGCACCACGTGATTTCCTTGTACGCTTATTAAATTACATATACACATTTTTGCTCCACTTCATTTAAACTTAGTTCATTTGAAAATGAGAAACAATCCTCCAATTCTTTAATAAAGTTACGCAATTATTAAAATATTAGTTTTTATTAATATCAGATATTTATACACTTGAATTTATAACACTTGTCACTACAGTTTGTGAATTTTCAATAGATCTCACATCTCGTTGTACTTTGGTTTCAAAAGAATGACTTTCAAACATTTAGGTAAAATTGCAGAAGTGTTTGCTTCACCATCAGTATACAGGGTGAATACAAAAGTCTGAACCCCCCCCTTTTATTTTTTGAACCGAAGCAGATATGTCAATTTTGATGAATCCAATGAATATGAAGTTGTGGGTGGCTTATCCCATGGTGCACTTTTCATCATCCCAAATATGCAAATTAGGACACATTCAAAATTTATCTCAAAAACCGTAAGGGATAGAGAAAAAATCCCAATTGCAAACTTGTTCAGCATAAAAAAACAAACAAAATAAAAAAAATCATCCAAATCGGACCAACCAATCACCCACAATGAGATTACAAACAGTCACACTGCAGAAAGAAAACTGAATGTTGATATTTCCACCATGTAAAACATGCAAATCAAAAAATTAACATAAATTACCATACTCACATTCACTTTCATGCGGAAAAGCAAATAAAAGGCATGTTTCAGCACACAGAAGACAGAACAGTTCCAGGATGGCAAGCTACACTGTTCCGGAAATGGTCAACATGATCTTCTGCTTCGGAGAGGCAAGGAGAAAGCTACATGCTGCAGTTAGGTTGTATCGAGACAGATATCCTAAAGAACGCCATCCATCTCGTCAAACAATGCGTCACATTATTCAAAGATTTGAGGCTGCAGGGAATGTTAATGCAGAACGAGGACGACCAAGGGCACAAGGCGACGAGGATACAGCAACACTAGTTCTGGCTGCAGTTGCTGCAAATCCCCACACAAGCAGCAGAGCAATTGCTGCAGATGTTTGGTGCCATCAGAGAACTGTTCTCAACATTCTACACGCACATCATTTTCACCCATACCATATTCATTGTCACCAGGAGTTACTGCCATTTGATTATGTTGCTAGGGCCGCCTTCTGCAACTGGTTACTTACCTGCCTGGATGACAATCCAAACTTCATTCATGAGGTGTTGTGGACAGATGAAACCCAGTTCACCAGGGATGGAGTTATCAACAGGCACAATCATCATCATTGGGCAGACGAAAACCCACGATGTCTGCGAGAAGCAGCTCATCAAGTGAGCTGGAGAATCAATGTGTGGGGTGGATTGTATAATGACACTGTGGTTGGAACACTGACTGCAAAACGCTACCGGGCTGAAATTCTCAACGTGGTAGTCACAGACTTCATTGACAATTTCCCATTGGCCTCGTATCAGCATACGTGGTTTCAGCATGATGGAGCTCCTCCACATTACGGATTGGTCGTTCGCGAGCGTCTAAGTGAAATGTTTGGACAACAATAGATTGGCCGAGGAGGACAGTTCTTTGGCCACCTCGCTCCTCTGATTTTACACCACTTGACTTTTTCTTGTGGGGATACCTGAAGGACAAGGTTTATGCTACGCAGCCCGCCTCACTGGAGGATCTGGTTCAACGAATCCAGGAAGCGTGCCGAGGAGTGACACCAGCCATGCTTGCCGATGTTTTGGCGTCAGTTAGGTTCCGTACCCAACTTTCCGTGTGTTATGGTGCCCACGGTCGTCACATCCAGCATTTTGTTGATTAACTTTTTTTTTTAAACTGATTGAAGTAACTTGTTCGTGCAGTGTGACTGTTTGTAAGCTACAAACAGTTCATCACCCGATTTGGATGATTTTTTTTTGTTTTGTTTGTTTTTTTATGCTGAACAACTTTGCAATTGGGTTTTTTTCTCTATCCCTTACGTTTTTGAGATAAATTTTGAATGTGTCCTAATTTGCATATTTGGAATGATGAAAAGTGCACCATGGGATAGGCCACCCATAACTTCCTATTCATTGGATTCATCAAAATTGACATTTCTGTTTCGGTTCAAAAAATAAAAGGGGGGTTCAGACGTTTGTATTCACCCTGTATAATACGTACACGTATACAGAGAAATAATAAAATTAATGATGAAATTATTTTATAAACTTAAAATTATATAAAGTTATTATTTCTTATAATTTTTATTATATATAACTAAAATATGAAAATATCTGAAATAATTTAACTTCATTTTTACATATGGAATATTTTAAATTGAAAATTAAAAAGAAACCAACAAAATTTTAAAATGAACAACAGATATCCACTACACTAAATGTAGAAATTTTTTTAAGAATTTAGTGTTTTTGTGCTGATAGACTTTGAACAATACAAAGCATGTTGTTTAAACAATATCTCGCGGCACATCGTTGATTTCTGGCCAGTTTTAAATTCAGCTTGCATTTATAAGCCTGTCCATATGACATAAAATTGGCCGTAACATCGCAATGACGTCATAAATGAGGCTGCTATCTGGTGTAGAAGGATAAACTACATATGCGCAAACAAATCTGCGCATTACATCAAACAACAATGGTTGTCATATCTCGTTAGTATTAAGGATCTCTGAGTAGGACGTTTACCTTAAGTCCTACAGAGAGAGAGAAATGGTTCCTCCGAATTTTCCTTTTACGTATTCGAGGAGCCACCTCTTTTGATGATTTAAGAACTGTTAAAGGAAACCCTGTTCCATATTGAACCTTCTAGGAAGCCTGCATTTCAAGGGGCCTAACTGATGATGACTCGGAATGGGATACTTGCCTAAATGAGGATCCGAAATTTAAACACTCATGAAATGCCAATACAGCTTAAGCAATTATTAGCATTTATCTGCATTATGTGTCAACCATTTGATGAAGCCAAATTGTTCGATAGACATAAAGACAATCTTATGGAAGACTATAAGAGATGCTTTCCCGATGGAGAGAAAGCTCTCTATATGACATTCAAAGAAATAGAATCTGTTGCAGACACATGGAAAGTCATTGGCACATTTTGGGCTCGAGGTTTCACATGACAATTATAACGAGCACATCCACTCAAACAAATATTTCGACATAGACACCCAAAAAGCTCTATTCGATGAAAAATACGAAATGCTAAATCAAGGATAAAAACGGGATTTCGAAAAAATTAGAGAAGCAACTGAAAATCCTAATTTAGCAAAACGTCTTTTCTTTATTGACGGGCCTGCAGGAAGTGGTAAAACCTTCCTCTACGAAACAATTATGCATTGCGTTCGTAGCACAGGTGCTTTAGTTTTGCAATGTACATTTACGGGCATAGCAACGACATTGCTTGAGGGAGGCAAAACTTCTCATAGCCTCTTCAAGAATTTATTCCTATGTGTAATGTTCGACATGGAAGTGATACAGCAAAAGAACTGAAGAAAGCATAAGTTTTCATTTTCATTTGGGATGAAGCACCCATGGCCCCACTTCATGGTGTAAATGCCGTTAACATACTGCACAGGGAACTTTTCTCTGAAGGCGCTCAAGTCCCTTCCAATACACTATTTGGCGGTGCCGTGTTTCTTTTCGGTGGAGACTTTAGACAAATTCTCCCTGTTGTTCCACATGGGAGTAGAACTGAAATAATTTCGTCATGCATGAAGAATAGTAAATGTTGGAAAGATGTTCAGATCCTGAAGTTGAACCAAAATATGCGTGCCAATGACAAGAACTTTCCACAAGAACACCGAGGCTTTTCCGATTGGCTTTTAAAACTTGGAGATGGACAACATCAAGAGCCTGGATTAGAAGAAGGATACTTCGAAATTCCTCCAGTATGTGTTGAAAATGGATGCATTGTTGATGCTGTCTTTCCTCAACTCATCCAACCTGAAGATAACAACATCGCAAATCGTGCAATATTGACTCCAAAAAACCATGAGTCTCTTCAACTGAATGAAAATGTCCTTAGACGAAATCAGACTGACTTGAAATGCTACACGAGTATAGATTCGATTTATCAAGATACTGCAAATGCCGAGGAGGTAGAAAACTATTCTACAGAGTTCTTAAATAGCTTAACTCCCGGAGGTACGCCTTCTCATAGACTTAACTTGAAAGTTGGTGCAGTAGCCATGCTACTAAGAAACCTTGACTCCACAACAGTCTTTGCAATGGCACGAGAATGATTGTAAAGCAAATGATTTCAAAAGTCATTGACTGTGAAATACTGACAGGATCTTTTAAAGGTACCAGGGTATTTATTGCAAGAGTCATTCTTGCACCAAATGACCCTGACCTTCCGTTTATATTAAGACGAAAACAGTTTCCATTGAGACTTTCTTTTGCAATGACGATCAACAAAAGCCACGGGCAAACACTGGATTCATTTGGCATTTACTTGCAATCTCCAGTATTCAGTCATGGCCAACTTTACGTTGCATTTTCAAGAACAACATCGTTCGAGACAGTCAGAGTAAAGGTATTTGCAGGTGATGAACAAGGCAACTTGAAGAAAGACCACAGTTTTCACTAAAAATGTGGACTACAAAGAAGTATTGTCCAAATAATTGAATTCATTCATTGTTATATGTGGTTTGTTGCAATAAATTTCTTTCGAATGGTATCCAAAACACGTACAACAAATACTGGTTATTGAGTCGCAATGTTATTCCTACACTTTTCAGCAGCAGGGTGGCTGGTACTAACACCTCCTAGAAAGAAGACCTATACACGGAAACGTCATAAATTTTTACATCATAAAAAGTCAGTGTTAATTGTATATCTACCAATAATAAGCCCTATATTCTGACTTTTTATGATGTTGTAACAATGGGCGAGGTCAAAAAAGCAAACACAGAGTTGGGTTGGTGAAGCAAAAAAAATTATTGCTCGATTGTTAACGTATTGTTGACTATCGTAGCAACAATGATTTTCTTCATTAACTCAACTCGGTGTTAGCATTTTTGACCTCGCCCAATGCATGACGATTCCGTGCACAGGCTTGCTTTCTAGGAAGTGTTGCCGGTATCCTGTTACTAAGCTATTGTCGCAATAAGGGTTCTGTAACACTCCGTTGCGAAGCACGGGCGGCCAGCTAGTCATATTTATCATGGTGTTGTATGCAGGAAATGATATAAAAGGAAAATAATAATTCTCTGTGAAATTTATTCCATTTATTACAATATTATTATATACAGAAATAAGAGAAAATAATTATAATTATTATTGAATAACTCATGAATGGTATGTGAGGGTTTTATGCTACTCCATATCTCAGCTGTTCAAATTATTGATGAAAAAGAAAAACTTTCATTCCTATTTTTCATCGAATAATTATTCCCTTGGATTCCTAAAGGAAGTGTACATTCTGCTCTCGGAATTATTTATTTTACATTATTAAGTAGCGGAAGAATGGAGCTACTTATTGGTTTCACAAGGCAAAGGGTTGCTTTCTCTGACGAGTCGTTGTTTCTGGTGAACAGAGTGGACGGACGATGGAGAATTCGCCGGGAAGCATCTGAGAACAGGCATCCCGACACCATCGTTGGCAGACGATAGGCTGGTGGGGGAGGTGTGACTGTTTGGGGGATGTTTTCGTGGTATGGTCTGAGTCCACTGATACCGCTGGAGGGTACACTGAATGCTGTTCGTTACCTGACGATCGTCGCAGACCAGATACACCTCTTCATGCCGACAGTGTTTCCTCAGGGTGATGGCACCTTTCAACAGGACAATGCTCCCTGCCATGCTGCCAAAATTGTCCACGACTGGTTCGAGGAGCATGAGGATGAATTCAAGTTACTCCCATGGCCACCAAACTCCCCGGACCTCACCCATTGAACATTTGTGGGACCATCTCGATCGCCATGTCCGCAAGCTGGACCCTCCACCACGCACGGTGATGGAATTACGGGATGCACTGATCGCCGAATGGTCCCAGATACCTGCAACCACCTTCCGAGGACTTATTGACTCTCTGCCACTCTCTTGCTGCCAAAGGTGGATATTCCGGATACTAGCAGGTGGTATATTAATGTGTCCCGACCCTGTATGTTTACACATACGGTGGCTACTTTCTGAGCTCTCGGGTCTTCTGATTCCTCTCATCCACTCTTAAATTTTAGCATTACTGCCTATAATGTCGCATCGTTAATTAAAGATACCTAAAAATCGGATATTGTGTACAACATTCCTGCTTTAATTTTAATATTTGGCGGCAAGTGATGAACACGAGTTACATGTTTATGTCGAGTTGCGATTGCATTTTTTAGTCTATTTTCAACGCAGCATGACGGTAAAAAAAAAAATTAGACAGCATTTGTGAAAATGTCTTTATTTGCTTACTTTAAAACCTGTTTATAATTATATTTCAGATTATGAACGTAAATTAATTCTTCAGAAAGTGCGTTGTGAAGTGGCCACCTGTTTCATATTTCGACATTTACAATTATTTTAATGAATTAAAAGTGTTTATGGGCCTCGGTGGCTCAGTGGTTACGTGATCGTCTGTGATGCCAGAGTTCGCGGGTTCGATATCGGCCGAGGACGACGAGGATTTTTCAGGGGGAAATCCTGGGATCACGCACTTACTACCAACATATTGCTTCGATGCTCAATTACATTCTTCCTCTCTCCATTTTCTAAGGGTTTTTTTGAGCGTTTGAATAGACAACAATTGCACAGTACGAACCCAAGCTGAATTAAATATCAAAATGTAAAGCAAATACAAAAGAAGAACCAAGCCAAGGCACTGAGCTATGGCATAGTCTTCATTCATCCATGGCTGTGGGCTACGGTCTATAGAAGTAAATGGTCGTTCAACTCCCGTCATTTTCCCTTGTTAAGGCACAGCCATTTATCTATATAGTATGCTGTGGTTAAGGGAAACTAGGGAGTCCAGATCACGCTAGGAGCCGCATAGTCCCAATGGCCTTTCTGCGCTCTATGCGGCACCTAGCGTGATCTGAATTTCCTTACTTGTAAAGTTATTTTATTTATTTAGTTGATGCCCAAAATTTATAGTGAGCTATGTAATGCATTCAATAGTTAGATTGTCAATTATTTCTTTAAGATTATGTAGAATACATTAATTTCGGCAGTGTTATGCCAATAATTCCGGCTGCATTGAAAATGAAAATAAAACTAAAATTTCTAGCTCACGATAGGGCCGCGCTGCATGCGTTTTTAGTCCGATTATACATGCAGCGCCATTTTTTAATTGAGTTACCCCCATATCGGGAGCTAGAAACTTTAGCTTCATTTTTCAGTGGAGTTGGATGACCATCTACTATCTAAAGACTATGCTGTGGGCATGTTATAATGGCGGACTCACAGTGAGATATCTGGCGGATTCAGATGACAACATCAGACTTGCAAAAGATGGATATATATAATTTAGATTCAAATTTTACTCTAATAAAAGTATGTATGTTTTTTTCACCATTGCAGAAACGAAAACCCAGTATTGACGAGTTTGCATTCTATTTATTGATATCTGCAAAACAACATTTTAATGGAGTTATAGCTCTCGGAACCGCTATTTCTAATTTTCTGCCTAAAGAGAAGATTAATTTCGTTTAGAAGAATATGATGAGCACACATAACGTTCCACGATTAATGATAATAAAACTTTTATTGAATATTACGAAAACGAAGGCAATTAAAAACCGTCAATAGTTGAATACAATTTAGAATCTATTCATGCTATGAAATTGCTTGAATATTTAACGAGTAAAAGAGGCTGTTCTTTAATGTACATTTAAATAGAATTACCCTGCTTCTCTAGAGCGATTCTTCATAATGAAGCGGAGGATGATGCCTCGGAAATTGGAAAAGAGAGCGTCATTAGATTTAGTAAATGTCATTAACAAAATATTCGTCAAACCTGATAGCACTGGTAAACACATGTTTTCTCCCAGATAATTTTTTGAATCTTTAAAATTTCCATACGAGGAATCTAGATTTACTATCCAAATATACTATCACGAATAATTTTATAGAATAAGTTTTTTTTTCGATATATTTTGTTAAAATTAATTTTTGCTATGCAAGAAATAATTCCAGATTGACTTGGAGCATATAGCATTGTTTATTCATATGAGAAAATAAAAATAAAGCTGCAGGTGACATATAAACTCTGTTGCGTTCATGTTTTGAGCCTTCTTGATCATGGTACTAGGGTATGCTACTAGGGCATGGGTGAATGAAAAATCTCTCGCATTAAATTAATAATAACTCAGATACTATAATTGTTAGGATGCTGAAATTTGGAGCAATAATTGTGTACATTAAAAGGTGATCGAAATCCACTAAGTAGTTTCCGAGTTACCCGATCAAATACGCTTTCGCGTAAAACTCGGGAATAAATCGTTGGAACTCGATCAAATTTTAACGGTGTACACAAGTATATGTACCCTATTATTTCCTCGAATTTCAGCATCCTAACTATTATAGAATCTCAGTTATTAAATCTATGCGGAAGATTTTTTTCACGTATTTCAGGGTTGGGTGTTTTGAAAAAAAAACAAAAAAAAAC
Organism: Rhysida immarginata; assembly: GCA_023313115.1. Taxonomy (NCBI): domain Eukaryota; kingdom Metazoa; phylum Arthropoda; class Chilopoda; order Scolopendromorpha; family Scolopendridae; genus Rhysida; species Rhysida immarginata. The sequence continues at coordinate 752,666 of JAHWFO010025184.1, forward strand.
GCTGATCATCCAATTTTTTTGTACCAGACTGCCATTCTGGGACGTAGCAATATCCTCCCGTCGTGTCAATCCTCGATGACCAGAATCCATTAAATAAAGTAACAATAGAAAAGCATGGTTCATCAGGTCATCTGCTGTTTTCTGCGCTGCCCTATTGGTCAAAACTTTGAAGGTGCCAAACTCTAAGCACTGATTGCTATACTTACAGTAGAAGAGATTTTGACCTAAGTAACAATGTAATTGTCATTGTTTCCACCTTGAATTTTAACAATCAGTTTTTTTATTTGTTGAAAACAATAAAGGTTGGATTGTTGTTTCAGGTGACTTTTCTGTGTCGAGGCACGGCCGTACTATATCTTCAGGCCTGACAACTGACGTCATGCTAGAGGTCGGCGAGGCATGAGGTCGTCTGCCTGTCATTTTGACGTAGGCGATAATATTTTTCATAAAAGGATAAATACTTAGCCTGTATTTATTTATCCGCTGCAGGACATAGCCTCTCCCACTACATGGGGGGGGGGGGGGGGGATTTGGTCTAATCTCCCACGCTGGCCAGACGGGTTGGGAGATGCATTTTTTAGCTTCTGCCAGCTTTTGACGAATGCTACAAGGTGACGGTCGTAGTATCCGGGACCGACGGCTTAACGTGCCCTCCGATGCACGGGGGGAGGAGTAAGAACTCTCTTCACTGAATAGGGTAACCCATCCAGTTACTAGCCATGCTAGGCGAAGCTTAACTTCCAGAGCTGGCTTGCTCTGTGAAAGCCCCCTAGCCCATGGCACCCCCACAATTTTTTATTATTTTTTTATTATTTTTTTCATATTACTGGAATATTCGTTTAAATTGATTAAACATAATTTGTCATCAATTTAAGTATTTCAATGTTAAAGTATTTCCGTTGAGAAGGGGGTTCCCATGGCAACCGACCTCTAGCATGACGTCATCAGTCCTCATTTGTCAAACTTGATAGATATTGACGGCCGTGATCGAGGCAACACCACCTATACCAACACCTCCTAGAAAGAAAGCCTCGCAACTGAAAAGTCATACATTGTCAAATCCGCTCATCGGATTTTGGTGAACATTTTTTTTTTGTTTTGTTTGGAATTTGCTGTTGAACAAATGTGCAATTGGAATTTTTTGTGTATGTCTTACCGTTATCAAGATAGAATTTAGATGTGTCCTAATTTGCATATTTGAGATGATAAAAGGTGCTCCATCAGAAAGAGCACCCTCAAGTTCCTATTCATTCCCTGTATTGGAATTTGCGTAACTTCATTGGTATCCAAGATAGGAAGGTGTCCAACGACTTTTGACTGATCCTGTATTTACTGGTTTATTTCGGTAAATTTTCTCCCTAGATGTCTCCATAAGAAGAAATCACAGGGATATATCAGTTCTTCCTATAAGTATAAGGATCGTACAAATGAAAACGAAAAATTTGTGTGGGAAAAAATAAAGACAACGTGTAGGATCGTAAGTTTTTGTTCTCAACATTTGCGAAACCCCATGTGCAAATTGAACAATAGGTTGCAAGTGTAGCATCACGTGAGAAAGAACGATAGTTCGCGCTTCAAAGCAGTGCGAGTGATCGGTTCGTCCAAAAAACAAAGTGGAGTCAACGAAACAGGAACAGAGAGCAGTAATTCGTTTTTTGATCGTAACGGTTTTTTGAAGGTGATGTTGACTGTGTTTTTTGATCGCAAAGGCCAAATTTTACTGAACTTTCTTGAAAATGCACCACAGTTAACGCAGCACGATATGGGGAAACACTGAAGGCACTGAGTGCGGCCATCAAATGCAAGCGTCCTGGACTTCTTACAGAAGGAATGCTTCTTCTCCACGACACGCGCGTCCTCACACCTCGAAAGCAACGGTAGACCTCATTAAAAAGTTCAACTAGGAAGCAATGCAGCATCCACCTTACAGCCCTGACTTATCCCCATGTGACTTTCACGTGGTTGGGGATCTCAAGAAACATCTGAAAGGCCGCAGGTTTCAGTCGGACGATGAAGTGAAGGAAGAGGTTTTTGAATGGTTCCATACGTATCGAAAGATTTCTTCCATAAAGGAATTACACGCCTTGTTACATAGTGGGATAAATGCCTTAACGCATTTGGAGAGTATTTTTAAATTCCTTGTATGCACTTTGGATAAAATAAATAATTTTCGTTTTCATTTGTACGACCCTTATACTTAAAAATTTCATAGTGTAATCTCACGGGCTCTGTAGCTTTGATGAAGAAAAAAAGGATTCAAGAATGCAAAACAAATAAAGGGTTCTTGGTATACAGGGTGGCAATAAATTATGGCAACTCATTGTGTACAAATTTTTTTAACCCAAAACACGAAAAGTAAAGCATTGACAACTAATATAAAAAACATGGTCCCTTGGTAATAACACGTTCATTCGGTTTCGAAGTGGGCTCCTTTGGCGGCGATACAAACCTCCAAACGTGTCTTGAACGCGATTTGTCTCATTGAGACCCTCGGATTTTGCTGGACTTGCTTTTTGATGATTTTGCGGTTCCTGGACATGTTGGTGGTATGCTTTCTTCCTCTTCCTGGACTGTCGCCTTCATGGCCAAGCTCTTTGAACCGTTTGGCCGCTTTGGAGACGACGTCTCTGCCAACATTGAGCAAACGAACAATTTCATATTGACGCTTTCCTTGCACTGTGCTTGCTTGACATTTCAAAACACATATCAATTAAACTCATAATAATTTAAACACGGACGAATTGCCTAAGAACATGCGGTGATTGCAATGAATTAAAAATTATTTGGTGGCGCTTTAATATAAGTGCTTATTCGCTCCTGGACGCGTCCATTTCTGCTGTCCTAATTTATTATCACCCTGTACAATGGAAACATAAAGCTACAATAAAAACAGGTTTATTAATCAGTTGATCCTATTGATATTTCTGAATTATTTTATCCATTTTATTTACATGAAAATTAAGAAAACGAAATTGTTATTCAGTATATATAAAACAAGAGCTTTAATTTCATGTACACAGTATACAGAAAAATATGCAATTTATTAGGCATTATAGTAATCCAAACCGTTATGAGCGTAATAATATACGAGACAATGAAAAAGTAACCTCAATATGATAATATCGTAGATATTTCTAATTGCAAAGGATATATTTGAGGTGGTATCAAATCTCTTTAAGTTGGATTAAGCCGTTTATACATAACCTAGTAACTACAAAACGAATTATCTAGCCATCTTTATTTCGCTATAAAACTTTAGATATTAGGCAAAAAAAACCCGTCTAAATTAAAATTAATAGATTAGTACAGATAGTATATTAACTTAATCGATATTTGGGGAAATAAAATTAAAAATAAAACAAAAAGTAGATGCCGTCACCAGGGCCGGAACCTGGGTTATTACGGTCATAATGCAAAGTACTAACCTCTATAACATTCACGGTTACTTCCACCGACGTTGAACTGTTAAACAAGTGACATCCATCGATGCTAAACAGACAGTTTTATGTTACGATTTCTCAGGGAATTTTGTCAAGCAGAGTACATTAACTATTCACAGTTTCCGGGTTAGAGGGGGTGCTTGGTCTTCCTATGCACGAAAATATATCATCGTCCTAAATTCTATAAATGTTTTCTAATAATTCTAGAAAATGTATTTCCTTAAAAAATTTTAAATGTTTTATTTTAAATAATATATGGAAGTAGCTCTGGAGTTGTGAGAAGAAGCTTTTCATCAGTAGCCCTTTATTAACAAAAAAAAAAAGCGAAAATTATTTTTAGAAATGAATTTAAAGAGTTTTGTTTAATGAATAAATAATGAACTCAAGTTTCAATTATAAATTCTTGACATAATGACTTTTTAAATAGAAAAGATTAACATTGCAAGATGAAATAAAATAGCTTCAATACGAAATCTAAAAAAACATTTGAACCTCAGCGAACCTTAACATAAGAAAAGAAGACGCCTTTAGGGCGAATTAATATTTTTATGCCCGCCTATCGCTTAAGATTTACAAGTCGACGAACTTCAGATAAACAAGGAATAGAATCTACGGTTGGTAAATTGTATGCGATGGAGGTATAGTGGTGAGCATAGCTGCCTTCCAAGCAGTTGACCCGGGTTCGATTCCCGGCCATCGCATAATTTACTTTTATTTTCATTTCATGTTTATTTAATTTTTTATTTTTTGAGGGTGTTTTTGAATTGAGTACAGATTTTTTGGGAGATGATAGAAAAGGTCCTGAGAAGTATTTTTTGTCATATGAACATGGGGTCCCCGCAGCTCCGTTTACTTACACTACTGCATTGAACAATCAAATGACACTGGGACGCAGTGTGCGTTGGTAGGCCTAGATTATTTTATTTTTAACAATTAACACAAGCAATTCTACTGTAATAACTTTTAAAGTAATTGTATGGAAAGAAATTTCAAGGTGCACGTGCTTGTTTGTTGAAAAGTCTTAAGACAAACTTCGTCAAGGAGATTCCATGGTATCCAACCCCTTTGTAAAATACGATTAGTGCATATGTAAATGAACTAATCGCATTCTGGGAAAGCAGTAGGTAAAGATTTGTTTTTAAAAGTTCACTTGATGTACCTTTTACATGTGTAAAGTTAAACAAACAAACAGTTGCTTGGCCACCGAGATCGCCAGATCTCACACCGATGGATTTTTTTTTATGGGGAAGCATAAAATCAATGGTGTACTCCGAACCCGTAGATACCGAAGAAGAATTGGCGGCTCGTGTTGTCGTGATGTCAGCGACCGTGCAAATCAACCGTTTCCACGCGTACATCAATCCATCATAAGGCGTTGCGAATTGTGCTATGAAGCAAATGGCGGTCATTTCGAACAATTACTGTAAAAGTCATACAGTAGATTGCTTGTGTTAATTGTTAAAAATAAAATAATCTAGGCCTACCAACGCACACTGCGTCCCGGTGTCATTTGATTGTTCAATGCAGTATTGTAAGTAAACGTAGCTGCGGGGACCCCATATTCATATGACAAAAAATGCTTCTAAGGACCTCTTCTACCATCTGCCAAAAAATCTGTACTCAATTCAAAAGCTTTTATAAAGTGAATTTAATACTAAATAAAACTTTTATATTATTACAAAAATAATAAAATTACAGGACAAGATAAAATAAATATTAAACATTTAAAAATTTTTTATATCTCTTTCTGATATCTCTATATGATTTTCATTTATTCAAAATCGCACTCTTATGCATCAGATGTGTTTATAGTGTCAATATCTTTTTTTTCCTACACTGTATATTAATAACACGATAACATCCACAGAAACAATAACTGGAGCAATTTTTGACATTTCTTAAGATGTTCTTACTGCTTTAGCAGCTCTCTTCATAGGTTACAGCATTTTCTCAGTTTTTCGGTCTCGGTGTTCTTGATATTCTCATCCAGTGATATGCCAACATCAGTGATGCAGCCAGTCCTTTACTCTTATCACTTATTACAATATCTGGTTTGTTATTTTGAATGAAATCATCCATTAGTATCGTGTGGCCCCTGTATATTTGAGCATTATGTGGATTTTGGTAAAACCAATCTCGAACTCAAGACCGGGCGCTTTTGTAGGTAAGGGGAAAGTTAAACGTTGTGGAAGTAATACAGAGGGTTGTTAGGCATTTATGGTAACAATTAGCATATGGTCCAACTGCGAACTAAAAACACTGACAAGGGAATCCCTCGAACATGTATGTCAGAGATTTCCACCAAATTGAAATATGTTACTCATGCTTGCAAAATAATAGAGTGCGAAATTGTGTTTCTTTCAAAATAAACCGCGAAAACAAAAAAAATTCAGCATACAAAGCCGTACAAGGATTCCATTGTTAGAGCAGTTAGGCTATGTGTGGTTCCCTTGTGAGTTATGCCACGAAAAATTCATAGCTATTGGGAGGTCTACATAACAGCCCTTTCCGACGTCAAATTCAGCTATTTCGAAATTATGAAAGCATGCAAGAAGCGAGAGTTCGTAGTTTCCAAGAAAGGAATACCAACTGTACTAAATAACATTGGCAAAACCAGAAGCGGCGCCATTCCTCAGGGTAAAAAGCAGGCCAATCCGAGACCGATTGTTATTATGGACGATAATGCAATGCCTCACGATCATGCTCATCTCGTCAGCACAGAAGATAGTGAGTATTATTGGATTAAAAATGAAATATTATTTTGCTTTTTAGGAATAACTGATTCAGTAAAGTAAAATTAAAAAAGTTCAACATGCTTCAGGAGGAGGAATCGAATGCACGGGTTGGTCTTCACGTTCTCCAGACCTGAATTCCCATTGAACATGCTGGAAAAGCAATATGAAAAGACGTTTGGCAAACCGTCCAATGCCTCCCAAAATACTTCTTGAGGTGAAGTTGCCCTGGAGCAAGAGTGGCAGAGGATTCCACAAGAACTGCTAAACAATCTGATCCTGTCCATGTCTCATTGCTCTCAATGTTTTGGTGGTCCAGGATGACCATTCACCTTACTGAACAATCAATGTTGGCACTCTCGTCAGTTTTACATGTTTCTGTTAACTACCACCAATATGTCACTTGATACTCAATCAGGATAATTGAGTTTGCATCTTATTTGCATAATCGGGCAAATTTCTTTGACTTGTCATTTGCTTCTTTTTTATCGCTTTATATTCATTTGGAAATATCTACTAATTTTTGTGAGTCGTATGGTTGCGAACCTATTTAAAGAAGACGCAATGAGTATAATCTTATTGTAAGCTACTATCAATCTAACAGTATTCCTTTTAGGACAACCACACGGGAGAAGCATAGTTAAATACTGACACGATATTTGTATTACTTACGAAAGGAATTCTTTTTTCGAATATACCGTAATTCCCGCATTAAAAAGTGTCACGGCTGATTTGTCTAATTAAATTATCGATGATTGTTAAAATCGACATTGGAACCCAATGCTGTAGTTTCCAAAATCTTGTGAAAGCGTTTGGGAAAAGTTTTCTTCCTCGAGCACTTCAGTACAACCGATTTTTCATCCTTGACTTTCATTGATTATTTTGTATACTAAACTTTATGTATTGCTATATCGTGAGTAACCTCGGCTCTGTCTCGGGTTTCATCTAAAGATTGATAGGACTTCATCAGAAAACACGTGGAATGATGCTATTACATCCGCATTTTTGTGTTTCATACGAAAGCAGTAATTGCATAAAAAATGTCTCGAAAATCGTACCTTACTGGGAAGGGTACATTAGTGCCCTTTCAACGATAATTACAGCGTTTCTGTTATAGCACATGTAAAACACGAAATTTCTCTGGAGAAAGGCATATCGTCAGTACTGAATGGAAAAGGTAAATCCGGAAAGGGCTAATTACAGTTGACCAGAAACAGCAAAATCCTCGAGTTCCCACAAGCCGAATACCACAGCTCATTAGAAAAGCCAAGCAGCTTGTCTTGTGTAAAATTCCAGCATCCCAAATAGAGATCGCAAACATGGTAGGAACTTCACGAACTGTCGTAAATAAAATAATAAACAAAGATTTGCAACTAGAAAAGCGTTACAAGAGTCGCGTTCATAAGCTGCTGCCACGACACGTCGCAGAAAGAAAGACGAACTGTCGGAGGCTATTTGAAGGTTACTTCGAAGCAGAATGATGGAAATACGTTGTCATTTTGGATGAAGCTTACTTTTACCTCAACGACTGCAACAAACCCCGCGCGAATTTTTACCATCCACTTAGGGAGAAGTCATATCAAAAGTGGTCCAAGGAATGTAAGAAAAGTTTTTCAAAAGGATTTGTGGTAATTGCGGGATACTTTTACAACGTCAAGCTCACCATCAGAATTGTTGCATGAAGAGGACAAAAGCAAAGTTTGGCTGCACCACAAGAAAGCCTCCAGCCATACGTTTAAATCGAGGCCAACGAGAGGCAGGCCAGGGCACTCAAAAGTCACCTGACCATCGGGGTCCAAGCAATAATCCATCCTTCATTGTTTACAACAAACGAAACAAATACTGATTGTTAATATCCAAGATGCAGACAATGAAGGATGAATTGTTTCCCGGACCGTGACCACCGAGAGACAAGGCCTGAGCGCGAAAACGTCATACATTGTTACATCATCCTTAGAAGGGCTAATTTAAGACTTACTATTGGTAGAAATACGAATAACAATGCCCTTCTAATGTTGAATAACAATGTATGACGTTTCCGCGCTCAGGCCTTGTCTTTCGGTGGTCACGCCTGGACCCCGATGATCAGGTGACTTTTGAGTGCCCTGGCCTCTCTCTCGTTGGTCTCGATTAAACAAAAAACGTCACAATTTTTGCTTAACGCTAACAAAAATCCCGCACGAAAGATTGGTTGGTTGGTTGATTAGAAATTTTGGCGTCGACTATTAACTTCATTAATGTTGTTTTCAGCAATTGTTTTCACTCCTTTAGAGCAAAAGTGCTATGGTGCGGTTCAATCGAACATCACTTCTCGCCAAACCATTGTAGCGGATGGCGTTGGCGCATAACTTTTCAGCAGAACTTTGTGCAAGCACATGGTCATTTTGGCTGTTTAGCTTTACCTCGACGTTGAAATATTTTTCGTAAACATTTTTTGACGGTGAGCGCCATTTGTGTCCCCACTTAAGTAAGGCTCGACATTTGCGAATTTGCTCTTTTGTTAGGCAGGAGTTTAAAAAACAGGCTCTGCATTTCAGCCCGAGATTCCGTGAATCAGTTTGTGCATCGATTGTCTCGACATCTTGTGCTGTATGGCAAGCTTTCTTTGTGATCTGCCAGGATTGCGACAAATTTTTTTCTCATGCCTATTTGATCTCCTTTGTCTTGGCGAACAAATTGAGATCTTCCACTCCCGGGGTCGGGTTTCGACGCTACCGGTATCCTTGTATCATGAAGCTGTTAGTTGAATCAATCGGTAATTTGCGCTCTTAGATTTACTTTGCAAAAGACGATGAATAATATCTCTTCCCATAATGATTGTTGCCTGTCCATTTTTTAATGCTTCTGTCATGCGCCAACAGTCTATGCGAGTACTTCTCTCAAAAAAATTGCAACAAGCTTTTACAAATGCTTTATCGTAATTAGAGGAAGGCATTTCAAAAAGCGAAAAGACATAGTGGATTACGGAGTACATCTAAACACGGTTTATGCGAATATTGTAGAAGGGTGATATTTTGGAAAAATAATGCAGCATTTCGAATGCCAGCAAACATTTTTCGATCAATATCTCTGTCAATTCGGTCTATTTTGCTGACTTATAGGGTGTTCGTAACAAATTGATTAATGTTAGTGTATTCTATATGGACTTTCATTATAATTAATGCAATATTTGCATTGTCAATTTTTTGCATGTCAACTACTGTATCTTGAAATCCTATATTGAATGAAATGCTACCTTCTACTAAACTGTATGGGATTTATCCCCCGAGCTACCATCAAGCAAATCGCAAAAGTTGTAAAATGTCACACTAGAGTGCTATATCTGTAAACTCAAATTTCATACAACGCTAATTTGATCACTATAGGCTACGTGCAGCCCTTGTAGGGCGTCATTGAATTTGACCTACAGAAAGTGCACAATTTTTCCACCAGGTGACAATCGTTTAAGTAATTTCGGCTATTGACCTATTGAGTCTATAATTCGAGTCCAGGCTGTGAAATTTTCTTTACTATTTTTCTCTATTTAATTATTAATAACGGAGGTATGGCGTGAAAACATACTCCAAAGAACCATTTTCCAATTAATTTTAAAATGGAAATTTAATTTAATAATTTAATCCAGTTTAGTAAAATTTTATCCTACAAAAACTGCGCAATTCTCCCACTAGGCGCGCTTATCAATCACATCTGCACGGAGCCTATTGTCAATGTCATATTATCATCAATAAAATTAATTTATTTTCAGAATGATAAGATGCCGTTAGACTACACCAAAATTTACGAAAGAGTAAAATACCTTGATAATATATCCTTCCGATAGAAACATAATGAAATTTCTCCTCTTAATTTTGAATTGTAAAATTTTCCATCCTTATGCTAAAACACAGACATTTTCTATAATAGGTAAAGAAATCTTGTAAAGAGTTCCAAAAATTTATGAAACATTCCGAAGCAGAGTTCCTAAAAAAAATTTACAACATAAAAAGCAGAGGAATGTCCTGAAACAGATTAATAACTTTTTATGAATTCTTCCCAGTTATTTTGAACGGTTTATACGCTAAATCAGCGACAAAAAACATTAAGATGACAATCAAAACTTAAAAGTTCTTAAAGGTCTTGAAAACATAAAATGAATAAATGTGTTGAAGGAAAAAAAAAAAAATCGATAACTTGAACCAAACTTTCAACTGGAACCTCACAATGGATTATGTCTTTTATGAGAAGAACATTCAAATGACAAGGGCTCGTAACTAACTTCAAAATTGTCAAATTAAGGTCCTGAGGATGTTAAACACGGATTTACTTTATCACTCATAACATTTTCCAAAGTCTTTTCCTTGACTTTAACACTACACCCTAAAACTTTATATCAGAATCGCAGGCTCCTTAATGTGGATGACACATAGGATGAGTTGAGAGAATGTCAGCTGGAGTAAAGGAGAGAAATCTTTTGTCATTTACACAGACGAGGGTCCAAATTCAGTTGAGACGTGAGAAAGACAACGTTTCCTGTGCGGTTGACACGCTCGTCGCCGACTAAACGCGTTCGGAGGGGCCTCCATTGTGCGAAATTGATTGCAGACAATAAACGAACCGCTTATGAAAGTATATGACATTTGCGAAATGAAATTTTTGACGTCGCAGGTTTAATTGAATGTTCCTAGTTTATTCACTTGAGTCAAATTAATTCCCTTTGTAACTTCGAACAAAATTGCACTTCAAACTGGAATTGTTTTCGAAATCTGTCGTCTCTTCCTATCCCCACTCCCTTTTCGTAACATTAACAAATGAGGAGAATAAAACACGTAACTGCAATAAATGGTAAGATATTAATTGCTTATCAATAATTGCGCAGAGAAGCGTTGGAAATATTTCACCATCAAATTCTTTCCTAGGTTTATGCCCTCTCGAGGCATTTATCATTAAAATAAAAACTTCCTTACAGGTGAGAATTTAACACAGATATGTTTCCAACTGACTTCTGGCTAAGAGGAAAAACTGTACATTATCACTTATTAATACGTAATTAATATTGCAAAACTACCTAAGAAATTTATTTAGTACACTTTTTTAAATTTTAGAATGGTCCACACACCATAAACATAAATAATAAAATTTTGAAACATGAAAAGCCTATTTTTTTATATCAGTGGATAGATGGATCATAATACTGTTCCTATTAACTAAACAGGTGGTAGCCTTTCAGTATAACAGAGGGACATCAGGAGTTCCAACTAGTTTCGCCATTTATTCCCGGCTTTGTCAAGGATATACAGCAAGAGGCATGCAAGCCTTTATATATACAGAACAGTGGTACAAGTTAAGCAATGAGCGTAAATACATACAAGAACCAATAGGATATAAAGCAAGGGAGCCATTGAGTTCAAAAATGATGTAATGGCCTCTTGCTGTATATCCTTGACAAAGCCGGGAATAAATGGCGATACTAGTTGGAACTCCTGATGTCCCTCTGTTATACTGTAAGGCCACCACCTATTTTTTATCATTATATTTATACCGCGTTAACATACAACGTGTTACTTCCGAGATTTTGAAACTAAACTTAAGTCATGTACAGGTAAAGGGGACTAAACCTTGCAAAATACTCGACAAGTCTTCCTTTGGTGACTCGACAAACGTCAATCCTGTAGTCTAGATCATGGCGCTTGTTTTCAATCCTGTAGTCAATCATAGCATGTCTTTTGGCATTTTATATATCGCAATCAGTGTTTATATTTTATACCAGGTAAAATTTTAAAAGCATTGTAATACTAAAATTACTATGCATACCATCTATACATTATTTTGACTGAATTGAAGGGCCCGTGATTGTTAAATATTTGAAAAAAAATTCGATCCTACAGCAACGACTCCCTTTTGTTCTGTTAAAGATTTCGTGCCTTTACTCTTACATTTGCAGATGGCATCACTAACTTTTGATTTAAGATTCTCAGTGACTGTAATATCAAATACAGAACATCGTCTCATGTGACATCATTCTATGATGAGAATCAGTTGACTCCGCTGAATGTGACAATCTGACTCTCACATTTGCAAATGCCTGTTCAAAGCAGATTCCGTGACGTTGTACATGAGTTAATTTTTTTCACTGTCTTTGGAGAAGTTGGGGGGGGGGGGGGATAGTAAATGCAAGGTTAACAAAGGTCCAGTTATATAGAACACACAGGTAGCTATCTCCCAATAGCTTAAAGAAACGTTAATAATGCTACGTAATAGATATAGATTCCCATTATTTGCAAATAATAATTGTTAGCTATTTAGTAAGGGTAGGCCTACTTGTAATAAAAAGGATCATATAAATGTACCGTATAAAAACGATAACAAAGATAGTGTTTAATTTAAGAAGCGATGAAAAAATCTTCCTTTAATGTTTTCAAAGTTTTGATAAAAGATTATGGTACAAAACAAACATGTCTATTATTACCCTTCATAAAATTGCTTTTGGAGCCCTTCCTTATTAGAAAATATGCAATTTAATTTCTCAAATACAGGGTACTTTCAGATGATGGGGGTAATTTGTCGCATAACAAGGAATAAAATGATTTCACTTATGGAAGTATTTTTATAAGTAACTAGCTGATATACCCGGCGTTGCTCGGGCTCTTTTTTGATGAAAGTTTGCAATATCTGAATGGGAATATACAGTAAAAATTAACACATTAAAACAGTAAAAATTCATATAGAAAAACCGCAAAAAACTTTTAAAATGTTCCTAATGGATGGCCCTGTAACAGTTCTTCCTGGTTCGTGTTGGAGTGTTGTTTATAGCTGAGCGAGTTTACCCGTAGTGCAGGAGAAACAATGTGTGGAATAATGTGTATGGCTACGAAATTGGGAGGAAATAGAATGAAAATGAAACAATAGTTTGATCTGACGTTTTTTCAGCCCTGGCTATGACTGTAGTTCTTCTATTTTGTGCGACCTTACCTTTAAAAATTCATTTGTTTATCTAAAAATTCCACAATTCCAAAATTCTCTTCTTGGGTGGCGATGGATGTACATGATCGTTTGTGTCTGTGTATTCTGGAATTCCAACAATTGATAAACTATTAGGAAATAAAGAAATTAAACTGGAGCAAACTCCAAGCATCAGGTAAATGATATTAATTAGAAAAATGGATAGAAAAATTCTGCGACTTAGATTCGAACCAAGAACCGCGAATGTCATGGTCGACACCTCTACTAATATGTGCTATCGCAGACACCTGATAAGCCATGCTATCACTAAGTGTCTTAAAGACAACCAAGTAGTCTTTACCTAATGTTTGGTGTTTGCTCCAGTTAAATTCTTTATTTCTTATTGTGTGTTCATCTAACTTTCTGATGGTTTGGATAGGAGAAATTCACGATCTGTGAACTGGGTGCCCACCTCCCATTGGGCTTTCCTTCTTGACAACTTGGTTGTCTTTAAGACACTTAGTGACAACATGGCTGTTCAAGTGTCTTTGATAGCCCAATTGATAGAGGCATCGACCATGACAGTCGGGGTTCCTGGTTCGAATCCAGGTCGCGGAATTTTTCCAGCAATTTTTCTAATTGATAAACTGTTGCAATTCACACTCTGCTCTCGAGGTCTTGAAGCAAAACTGGTGCATTCATCACTTGGTGTGATCTGGCAGTCGCAGTTTCCTCTGTTGACACATTTGCATCGACGGCCACAGGGTCACTCACCACTTGTGTGCTGGAAAAATCAATACAGCACCAAGTGAAGGGGCTGCTTTCTCTGCCGCCTTCCCGCTGTTTCTCAATAGTCTGCTAACTCTCCATTATTTCCATTTACTGCTCATTTTTACAGCTTTTCAAGAAAATGTTACATTTTAACAACTATCAATTCTAAGAAAAGCAAAAAGGACAGGAATTATATGTATTGTTAAATTCTCACTGATTCTCATTGTATTGTATGCTGACGACCATTACGTGAAACTTTAAATTATGGTCAGGAAATTAGAAAGCCCGAAGAATATTATATTTTATAAGAGGGTGGTCCTTGATTTATGCATGTAAGTCGTGTGTCCTCAAAATATTTTTGTTAACGAAATTTACAAAATGATCAGTCTTCAGATTCATTTACATGTCTTAATGAACATGTCTTACATACATAACTATTTGATTGGCTGAATCTGGTATAGTTTCTCCAATTTTTGTATTTAATACCATATCATTTTTAGAATTCCGTGTTGTTATCACTACTGTTGAAACAAACAGAGCAGTCTATTGTTGCACAAACTTTACCTTGCATTGTTCGTCAGGAGATATATATTTTTGGTCCATAATTTGAATTTAAATCCATGAATTATTATCGATAAATATTATTTTTTCAAAATCTCATGTAGACAGTGACTTTCTTCTTGCTTTAAAGATCCAATTTGCAAATTTCATCAAGATTAGAATTAAACTATAGATTTATATAAGAAAGAAACACACATGGACCTATCTGTTCGCTATGCATCTCATAATGGCTAGACCAATCTTGATGAAATTTTTCATGGTAAAGGACCCTGGGAAGGTTTTAGGTAGGTCATAGTGGAGATATCACGCTTCATGGATAGCACACTCTACAATTCGTCACCCCCCTCCCTAAAAGAGGTTAATATGGTTAATTATGTAGTGCCACACCAGTAAATGTGTTAAGCTTGTAGTGCCACACCAGTTAATGTGTTAAGTATACAATGCAACACCAGTTAATGTGTTAATAAATTTTTAATCCCCCTTCCCCCCCCCCCTTAGGGGTTGATTTTTCTTATTCTTATTTTTTTTAAACCACCTCTGTATTAGAGGAAACAAAACAAAAAAAAAAATTATTCAAATCGGTCAAGCCGTTTTTGAGTTTTAGCGAGACTAACGAACAGCAATTCATTTTTATATACAGTATATAGATTACTTGAATTGAAACGGAAATTAAAGCGGAAGACAATTTCCTGAAAACGTTTTTCAGAGTATTCTACCATCTATTTGATTAAAATTCAAAATTTTAGCTTAAGTTCCTAATCAACAACGGAAATTCATTTAATTTCTTCCAAATTTACGTCTACTTTATTGCTCAACGTTAAATAAAAAAGCAGTTCCAATTTACCACGTAAAACAAATGCTCTATGGCGTCGTATTAGTTCCGCACGCATCGTACGCAGACCATTCTTTTAGTACTTTCGAATTACTCTACCTCGGCTTCTGTAAAATTTTCATCCTCATGAACCTGTTGGACATGAATTTTTTTCAGTCTTGAGTAGGGAGCTCCAAAATTTAGTCGTTTTACGCTGCTAGGACTTCATTGTCAATGTGGAAATGGAACTTCTTTGACCATGGAACTCTGAGCTTTCTCTTGATCGTGGGAAACAAAAAGAAGTCGCTAGATGCCAAAGCTGAATAATAGGAGGGTATGAATCAATCTTATTGGCCCTTTTTCACAAAAAAAGTTGTTTTAACAGCGGCATATACTGGGGCATTGTCATGATGCCACAACAAACCTCTTGTTCAGGTCTTCGGACGCTTCTCCTTCCATTATTCAAGAACTTTTGGCAGTCAGGATGTCACATACCACTCTGCTGTAATCGTCATTTTTGAATGATTACAATGCATATATGGCCAGTGGAACCAAAGAAAGTTTCCACCATCACCTTCCCAGCACTGCGAGAACGTTTAGATTTCTTTGTTGGTCCTTGTATTTTGAGTTTCGGGGTCTTAATGATAGACCCATGTTTCGTCACCACTGCAGATGTCATTGAAGCACGGTGGTTGAAGTTTTCGATCATTTTTTGGCACGGTCAAATCTTGCACTCGACCATATGATAGAGTGAAGTACTTGGAGAAAGTAAACAAAATGTTTTGGTGGAATCCGTTCAGCGTTTCTGGCTATAAAACTTTTAGAATGCCAGTCGTTATCTTGGTACTCTTTAACCTGTATGTCTTAGATGCTGTTTCCAAAGACTCAGCCGTACATTGATTTCATGATGTTCATATTGTCCAGTATCACTGAATAAAAAAATACAATGAAAAATTGGAGGTTAAACTGAGTGATACGGTAAACTGTTTTTAATGCTTCTATGGTGCACCATCATCACAGGCAAAGCAATTACAAATAAAAGGAAGACATGAACTAGAAAAAGTGTACCGGGGAAAATCGAAGATTCAAAGAACACTTCGCGCATGCTAAATGTGGAAGGACAGAAGCATCGGTTGTGGCAAAACACATGTTGGAAGCAGGTCACGGTATATCCAAGACAAATGTCAAATTGTTAAAATGTGTAAATCACGAACATCTTTTAGACTCATTCGAAACCCTGGAGATTAAAAGGAAGGAACCAAATATGTTACTGAATTCCGATAACGGTCCATTGGGAGAATCTCAGCATCTTGATTTAATTGTTGAACCTTCTTAATTCATTTGATTTTTAGGGAATTTTAAAATTTTAATTTGTTGTATTTTGAATTGAATTGAATAAAAAATTTTTTAATATTTATTTATTTGATGAACAAATAGAGAATTGTTATTTATTTATGAATTCGGATCCAATACGTCCATACAGGGCCTGTATGGCCAGAGGCCGACGAGTTGGGTCCCTGGATGAACCTGGATTCACAACTGCTGTATGATGGTCGCAGCAGCCTGGGGGGGAGGGGGTGGAGATTGTCTATCACTGATGATCGCCCATCCAGTGACTAGCCGTGCTTGATGTAGCTTAACTTCACAGAAGTTGTGCTTCAGTAAAAGCCCACCAGACCACGGCCTCCCCCTGTATATTCATTGTATAATTTCTCTAATTTATTTACTGTTTGTAATTTATTGGCTTGTTCACTACAGGGCGCTTATTCACTAATTAATGGAAGCCAATGATTGGTGGATCTTTTTGTTATAGCTTGTTGTAAATTGTTGACCTGTTCATCTCAAACCTTGTATCACACTGAAAGATGGTCAGAGGGTGACCGAAATACGTATATGTGTTATTAAAATTTCATCATGTTTATTATCCACTGTTCTTGGTTGGTTTCTTATCAAGCGACATACACGTTAAGTCGCCGGACGCGTCGCCTATGGATTTTTGTGGCGTTGGCCTACTTAAACGGTCTCTCGGAAAGAGACGACCGCGAACAGTTGAGGGTCTTTGGAAAGCGTGTCAACAAGTGTGGTTACGAATTGATCTTGGTGTTCTTCATTCAAGCCTCCTGCAATGGAAATTGCAATGCAGGGCAATAGCAACGATGCATGGCTACCAGAGTGAACACACTCGATGGCGTCGAAACGGGTTTTTCGCTTTTTCTGGCCCTCTGTACTGGTTACCAGAGATCCTAACAATACTCTGTATTAAAATTTAAGAAATTAATTGGTATTTCACTTTGACATATATGACTTGAGTGCTTACTGATTAGATCTACAATTGCCTAATACTAGGTAATCACAAAAGTTCTTGCCCTTTTTAATTCCGGAAAACAAAATGATGTACACAAAAAGTAGCGTATCGCTTGTCCCCAAAATCATCCCCATTGGCATCTAGCAGCTTCTGTCAACATGTCTCCAGTTGATAAATCCTTTGGCTGTAAAACTTGCCAGTCTTGGACTCAAAGAAGTCCATGAGTGCCTTTCGCAGGTCTGTATCATTCGTGTAGGATTTTCCACGAAGATGGTTGTCCAGAGAATGGAAAAGGTGATAATCTGTTGGAGCAAGATCTGGTGAGTAAGGTGGATGACACAAAATTTCCCAGCCAAGCTGCTGTATGGTTTCCCAGGCCACCGGCACCACATGTGACCAGACATTGTCGTGAAGAAAGAGTATCCCTATGTGATTCACCAATGCTGGCTCCTGCTGCAATGCCTGTTGCACACGTTCCAACTGCTGGGAATACAGGTTCCCAGTGATGGTTTGGCCAGTTGATAGCAGCTCGTAGAGAACCATTTGACATCTAGTCCACCAGACACACTTGACTACGGGGTTCATCAGAAATGGCAAATTCTCCCGATCTGAATTTCTGGAACCAATGCCTTGCGGTGCATTCATTCACAGCATCATCCCCAAACGCAAGACACATTCGGCGACTTGATGCTGCTTCTGACAAGTCCACCTTGAAGTCATAAAGCAATCAACACCTAACCATCTCGTTCGATGCCTCCATTTGTCTTCACTTCTGCACGAGATGTGATTGATGTGAATGCCCAATGGCTCTGTATTTATACCCTGACAGATTTCGGACCACACCCATTTACATATCTTCTATCACTTCCTTTTATGGCAACATAAAAACGGCAAGAACTTTTGTGGTTACCTACTAGTTATATTCTACTGCAATTAAGTATGGTTTGGATAGAATACAATTTTCTCTTTATATTTTGTTGAAAGAAAGTTAACTGACTTCTGGATAGTTTTTTATAACAGCTGAAGTTGCTTTTTTGTAGAATTACGACACTAAAATCTTCTTTACATGGAAGGCAAATTAAGGATTTTGCAAATATTTGTAAAACTGAAACGTTATCCTTTTTCCACATATCCATCCTGTATACAGGGTGGTCCATAAGTCTGTCCCCCCCTTTTATTTTTTGAACCGAAGCAGATATGTCAATTTTGATGAATCCAATGAATAGGAAGTTGTGGGTGGCCTATCCCATGGTGCACTTTTCATCATCCCAAATATGCAAATTAGGACACATTCAAAATTTATCTCAAAAACTTAAGGGATAGAGAAAAAAAACAATTGCAAACTTGTTCAGCATAAAAAAACAAACAAACCAAAAAAAATCATCCAAATCGGACCAACCGATCACCCACAATCACGTGGTGAACTGTTTGTAGCTTACAAACAGTCACACTGCACAAGGAAAACTGAATGTTGATATTTCCACCATGTAAAGCATGCAAATCAAAAAATTAACATAAATTACCATACTCACATTCACTTTCATGCGGAAAAGCAAATAAAAGGCATGTTTCAGCACTCAGAAGACAGAACAATTCCAAGATGGCAAGCTACACTGTACGGAAATGGTCAATGTTGCAATGTGATTGTGGGTGATTGGTTGGTCCGATTTGGATGATTTTTTTTGTTTTGTTTGTTTTCTTATGCTTAACAAGTTTGCAATTGGGTTTTTTTCTTTATCCCTTAAGGTTTTTGAGATAAGTTTTGAATGTGTCCTAATTTGCATATTTGGGATGATGAAAAGTGCACCATGGGATAGGCCACCCACAACTTCCTATTCATTGGATTCATCAAAATTGACATATCTGCTTCGGTTCAAAAAATAAAAGGGGGGGGGGGGGGACAGACTTATGGACCACCCTGTATATACTCTACCTACGTGTATGTAATTATTAAATATTTCCCTTAATGAAGAGGGTTTCCAGCTTCTCTAATAATATAAACTGAATCATTTAATTTATTGATTTCATAATACATGTATGCTTTCCTTTTTCTTCTTTTCTGCACTTTGTCGTCTAAATTTCCAAAAATAAAAGATGAAAACTTTAGAAGTGCGAACGAGAATAAACTACTGAGATTTTAATAACAGATGAGATAGTGCAAAATCCTTACTTTAATTTCCCTAAAAATATTTAATCTATTATCAAGGCTAGAACTTTAAAGTTATTAACATTTTAATACATTTGCTTCTATCAAAAGCTCTTATGTAGAATTTTATTCGATACATGCTTTTTTCCCTTTCCTAATGATAATTTTAGCCTCTTCAATTATAGAAGATTTCAAATATCAATTCCCTTATGTAATAATCTCATAAATTGTTCCTCTAAAAGTTTATTACAGTTTCGTCTGTGCAACAAAAATCGCCGAAGAGACATTCCAACTGAGCTCACTATGTTAAGCGAGAGTGGCAGGAGTAACACCTGTCTCATGTACCTATCAGAGTTCCTAATCAATGTGACGGGGATTGTTTGTCTGGATGGGAGGACGTGGTGAGATCGTGTTTCCGAGCTGGCATCAATATCGTTCTGTTTCCGTGAAGGCAACGAAAGGTCCGAGCGTTGGAATGTGACCCTTTGTCAACTTCCGCTGCAACGCCTTCGCATCATTCGTCCCCGAGGCACTTTATGGGGCGCTAAAGATCGCGACTTCATTTCATCACTGACAATAAAACGAAGCTGGATTTCTTCTCGCGGCTTTGATGGGAAAACACGAGCCACGCTCCACGGACGGCGACGACAGATTGGAAAACAACCATCTGGATCCGTACTCAGGTTCCGTTTACGGTTAAGTTATTGATGATGTTTACAAGATGGTTCCAACCTTTGAGTTGCATTTAAGCCATTAACATTGGAGACCGAATACCAGTAGACCTCTTCCTTTAAGGTCAAGAAAGGAAACTGTGCCCTGTCTTATATTCTCTAGAGTTTTATAG
The DNA here is from genome assembly GCA_023313115.1 of Rhysida immarginata. Lineage (NCBI taxonomy): Eukaryota > Metazoa > Arthropoda > Chilopoda > Scolopendromorpha > Scolopendridae > Rhysida > Rhysida immarginata. The sequence goes on from JAHWFO010025184.1 coordinate 773,194, forward strand.
TACACATGAAGCATCAAATAAAATAAAAGACCAAAAGAAATTGTTTATTATCTTTTATATTTAGCCCTTCCGTAACAAACAATGGATTTTATTTAAAACAAAACATATCATGAACACATGTTTCCTTAATTTTAAAAGTTCTCATTGGTGGGGACAAGAGATTCATTTTCAAAGAGGATCTTACACAAATGTTCAAGCCTCTATGTTTACGAAATTGATGAGTTTGTTCGCTCTGGCTAAGGTATACCCGGATACGTCACTGTTCTATTATATTTTATGTATTATCTTTTATCTGGGTGGATATTCTTATTTATACAGCAAGATCTGGAGATATAATGCACTGTTTATTAATTCTACGAAGTAACTTCAAAAATTTCCCGGAAAGGATTTTTAATTCAAAAAATAGCTGGTATACAAACATTTGGACAACATGTCCCTAAAGTTCTGTCCGTCTGCGGTCACACATTTTTGCCAACGGGTGTATAGTTATAAAAGGAAGAATAAAACCATAAACCACAAACCCACAAAGAATAATTTTAATATTTCGGATGTACATTTCGATGCCAATGCCACCTTCATCAGTTGATGAAAATTAGCAGAATAATCCTGATTCTATACAGATAATCCAATCAGAAAGAATTTATACAAAGGCAAAGCCAATTAGAAAAATAACAAAGTAGTAGATTACTTGACGGATCACCATTTAGCAGCTGATTGGTTGTAGTCTGTTAACAATTTCTAGAGACTAAGAAATAAGAAAGATAATAACTTTGGATCTTTGGAGGACTTATAAAATTTCAAAATAATCAGCGTTTTACACATGGCCTTCTTTTAATATGTGGTCGGCAAAACTTGAAGCGCCAAATTTACCATTTTTTGTGCACGAAATTTATTTAGTTATTCTCATCTTCATAACCCTCCTCGAATATCCTATGCGAAGCACACATAATTTTGTAGACTCCGACGATTTCTTCTTTTTGTGGTTAAATGGATCTTCACGAACTGATAAATACTCTATTGCAAATGAAAAACATGTTAAGTTTTTATATCCTTATTCCGGGAACTTTTTGAAGCTACCTCGTACTTGTAAAGTTAATATGGTTACTTATGTGAAAATTAACATCCGCTTTCTTGAAATTTAAGGAACATAATACATCTCTTAAAAAATTAAAAATTTACACCTCAGCTATTTAAACATTTATTAACAAAACGGAAATACAAATCCTATACCCCGAATCACATAAGGAGGGTTGGTGACAGTCGTCGTGGCAGAGGTTTTGAAATGCACGAAGCTCCTGAAACTTTACGCGTGAGTTCGGTAATAACATAAATTATCATTCCGTTCTTCATTTTCAATTTTGCTGGCAAAATGCTCTCAAAAATTGAATCATCCTTGGAGGGCTTCGTCGTAGCCCTTTCCGGTGCTGGTTACTCTTATTCTAGAATAATAGAACAGTGTAAAGAAGAAGGTTCATTATTTCCAAGAATGGCATAACAAAATTGATCAAACGCACAAGACAAACGGATCCAAACAATCAGCGCTGCTGAATAAAAAAATGCACCCCCGTTCTTCCCGTACGAAGGCTAACATTCGCTCAATGAAGAGGTTAGTCCTTATGGAAAATCCGCCAATACATTGCAAGCAAGACTGGAATTTCTGTTGCATCGGTAAGCCGTATTATCTCAAGATTTGAAATTACAACGCCATCATAAGGCTCGAATTCACGTTTTGTTGCCAAAACACATTACAGAGAGGCGAACCAGTAGCAGAAAACTGTACGAAACCTATTTGGCAGGCGACAAATGGAAGAACGTATTCATCTTGAAGCAATTTTTTTAGCGACTCAATCTGACAGGGTGCATCAATGTAAGGAGAGTTTTCCGAAACGATTCATGGTGGTACAGCTACAATGGACGTCTGGCCATTAAAATGGTGGGATCTAAAGCAGAGTTAAATGCTGCCTACTCTCAGGAAAATGTCTTGGAACATATGCGGTTCCCGACAAAGTTTATATTTTTTTTAGAAAAACATTTCGCAATCCTGTCCCCATGACAGAGTTAAAAAACATTAGGACAGCGAAACAAAATACTTTTAATGATGAAAAATTAAAAGTTAAAATCAATACTTTTTATTGATAAAAATACTTTTATCAATCTATGAACAGGTTGCGATAGCGTTGGAGAAAGTTCACTGATTTTTTTTCTAGTTTATTTAAAAATGGTAAGTTTTAAAAATACCAAATTAATAATGTCATTTCATAATGTATAATTATAGTCCAAAATAAAGTTTCCAACAGATTTGGAAACTAAATCAAATTTTATTTACACAAAATAACAAACAGAAGGTGACAAAAGTTTAAGTTCACTGCTCAAAAATATCATACAACACAATTTTAATAGCGTGTATAGAAACACTCTTTGGTTATATCATCAAATGTGAATTATATAGGCTGTAACATAAAGGTTCATTACATTTCAATCGTAAATAGCTTGGCAACCGTTGGTCGCAGGTCATTGAACCATTGAAACAGGGGAACGTCAAGTTTATGTTCAATGCCAGTAGAAGTCTCTAGGGTGCATCTGGAAGATGTAGGAAGGTCCCGCCAGTTACTGTCAAGATGGCGAACGCACAACACAAAGCCTTTTTGTGGCCACCTCGATCCCCAGACTCAACGTTTGTGACTACTTCTTGTGGAGATACGTAAAAGACCGTGTTTTTGTGCCCCCTTTCCGGCAAATGTGGAGGAGCTAAAAACTCGAATAACAGCCGTCATTCGTGAAGTGACTCCAGATATGCTTCAACAGTTATGGGAGAAATTTGATTATCGACTAGATGTGTGCCGTGCAACAGGAGGACATCGAACACTTATAAACAAAACTTAAGATTGTTACAAACATTATAGATTTTTGAAATGTGATGAACCTTTCTGTTACACCCTGTATAAAGAAATAATTGTAGCTTGAACAATTACAATTGCAGTTTTCAATTCATTGATCGTTGCATATTGTCTCCATTTGCATACACTGCATGAGCATGATACTCCATAGATTTTTTATTGGGTTACGATCAAGGGAAAGCGCTATCGAATTTCCTTCTGTTCAAACAATCCAGAACTCTTTGTGCACTGTAAATGGATGCATTATCCTACTGGAATTCCCATTCCCTTGGCTTCAAAAATGTCATCGAAGATTGTGCTAAGATGAAAGTGGGGGAAAAACCTTGTAGAATAACGTTTCTCAGACTTTAAGTCGCACCTAAATTTTAATGGGTTGCGAAATGCTGTTAGTTATAAATTGTTAGTATGAAAAATTTAACAATTTTATGTTGCTTTATATTTGGATCACGGTCCCGGTACAAACAAAGTTGTTGGGTTGCAAAGTAAAAAGGTTGGGAAACGCTGTTATATAATATTATGGTTAATATTTCATTTCGAAAATAAACGTTGTGTCCTAATTTTTCATTTTACTTTTTTGTCTGCATGTCGAAATACAACGTTGGATGTGTATCTTGCTTGGGTGGGGTGGAAAACAGAAGTACCACACCAGGTGGCCTAACCTCTAGCTCCATTGCAGTGAATTGCGCGTAAATATCATAAATTATTTAATTAGTCAACATTTCATATGGGAATGGCCTGGCCTACCCAATTCTGTGCGCACATGTTTAACCAGATAATTATTAGATGGTACTAAGTGATTATCATATAGTTTTAAAAATATTGTGGAAATATTTAAAGGGAACTGCATATAAAAACAAGCGCTACACACCAAGGAAAACCTGAAACCAGCATCCAGGTATTGACCAAAATTGGAGGACCACAGACACGAACTTATGACAACATGGGATGTCGGTGAACACGTGTAAGTGTCAGTGGTGATCATTTTCAGTGTTTCCTTTAAAACAGAACTGAAACCGTTTTCACCTTTAAAACAGAACTGAATTTTTTTCCGACCTCGATATTATATCCAGTGAGCAATAAAACTTGTCCTTATTCAGGAAAAAATTATCTATTTTAAAAACTATTCTAGTTATGGAATTACATAGGCCAATTTTTAAACTTTTTTTCATTCTTAAAATTTGCTTCGCTTTAATGTAAAGTAGTTTATTAGCCTTTTTTTTTACTGAACAAGCATTTACCTCAGGATGTTGGAGCTTTAAGTTACATTTGAATTTCAGTGATGTATCTTGTAGAATATCCCAAAATGTGCCGCTGTTAAAAAAAAACGGCTAGGAAAAGCTTCAATGCACTAAGTCGGTTGTAATCCGAAAGATGAATACGAATAATTTGAAAGGGATGTCCACAAGGAACGTCACTTCGAAACACGTTGTATAAAGTAAAATAAGAAATTTTGGACGAAATTTTACACCGATCATTGCTGAATGCTAAATTCAGAAATGAGTAAACTTAAGTAATAATTATATTTCCTTGATTGCTCATTTCTTTTACTATATCTTGCATTATTGTAATTGCAAAAAAAATTGACGGAGGCTCTGGTGATTGCCAAAGCCGCGGGTTTTTAAGGCGTAGAACTACTACTGTATTGGTTACCGTTTATGTGTATTTTTTGGCGAAAAAAAGAAGAAAATTTAAAAAAAAGTTACTATATTCAATTTCATTTCAATTTTGTTCTTCTAAGCTTCTTTCAATTATAAGCCTCGTTACTCTCGACTCATGCAAATCTTCGAGCGTTAACTACATTTGACTGAGACAAGATAATCGGATGAAACTTATGCTGCTGCACATGCAACTGCTGCATACAAAACTAATCGGCCCGAATTTGCAAAAGTTGTAGAGCAAAAGAAGCCAGAAGATCCAGAAAAAAGAGCAATCAGATTAGCGCAAGCAAAACAAGGTCGCATCAGGTTTGACAACGTAACTAAAACATTGGCTAAAGTTTTCCGAGACGTCCACAAAGAAGAGATTGAGAAGGAAAAAAGGAAAAAGTTGAGGATAAAATTGATGAAGTTTGTGGAACAACAATAGAAGAAATTCAACCGACAGTTTTTTTCGGAGATTTCGAATATGAGATCTTTTCCATTGATTATCAAATTGTTGTTAACAAGCGTGTCAAAGTGTTGGAAAAACAGCGACCATGTGTGAAAAAGTGCGTTCCAGCAAGCAAAGATCAGTTGAAGTTTGTACCGTATAAGTTGACAAACGAACTCAAGCGAATGTCTTTCAAAAAGAAAGTAAATTGATTTATAAATTTAATAAACTTCCGAGCTCAGCTCGTCCTAGTTATGCACACAGTCCTGAAGAAAGCCATGGCTGAAACGCGTCGACTCTATGTTGTAAAATCACTTGTTTTAAAGACCCATATATTTATATTTTTGCAAACAACTAAGACCAACATACATTATTTTAGTCAGATTTATTGTTTTGTTTTAAGAAATTAACAAAAATTCAAAGTTCATTTCTTAAAATAATTAATTTGCTTAAAATAATATATATTTTATTATTTTACAACATATTTTTAATAGAAAACTAGAAGCGTACCCACCCGTTTGTATAACCGGGAAATAACCCATTGTTAGATTTTTTTCTTTGTTGTGACAACGTCCACTGTCGCTGATTTTATGTAAATGATGTACTGATTTCGCCTTCAGATGACAGGATTTCATGATATTATCTTAAAACGCTCGTGTTTCCATGTTTTTGTACCTAATGCACAGGCCTTTTTCTCGTAGGCCATTAGCTCCAATTAGTTCCAATACACGCCGCACACGTATATGCTGCAGCAGCGCCACTCCTTTATTACGATGGCGAGCATAAAATTCACTTAAATTTAACTTGCTGTAACTTTTGACCTAGTGGTTCATTTAGTGAAAATTTGGCTTATTATTCAAGACTCAACCTTCCTCTTTCCAACGAGATAATGACCATAGTTGTAGGATATAGTGATAGAAAGATATAGACTGAGATATGTGCATCACTTTTTGAACGAAAAACCGCGACTGAATTTTTCCTCGGCTGCACCCCTGATAGACGTAGTTCTACGTCAAAAAATCGCTCTACTACTTTAATTTTATTTTAGAGTCCGCAGTAATAGGCAGTTGAAACATCTTAGTAGATTTCTCATGCGATTGGAACATAGTGACAAAAATAAGTAGGGTACAAAGGAATCAAGCCAAAAACTGTGGACTATAATAATATTAAATCATTAGATGATCTGAGGGTTTTAATGGTACGCCTACCTCAGCTGTTCAAATTAATGA
>JAHWFO010025184.1:779417-801955 GCA_023313115.1 Rhysida immarginata
TGGTACGCCTACCTCAGCTGTTCAAATTAATGATGAAAAATAGGAAAAAATTCCGCAGCCTAGATTCGAACTAGGAACCTTTGGCCCGGACCGCCAACGCGCTAACCAATTGCGCCACTGCGGCCATGAAAGCGAACCGCTATTTGCAAAGGTTCCTAGTTCGAATCTAGGCTGCGGAATTTTCTTTCCTATTTTTCATCATTATAATAATATTGTTATGTGGAATAGTGTTTTTGGAGTTATTTTTCTTTGTATAAGTAAGATAGATGCAAAGGTTTTGGCCACGTGGCAAAAAAAAAAAAAAATCAATATTAAACCAACCACGAACACAGACACAAATCGGCCAGTTCCTCATTCGCTGTGTTCGTGGTTGGCTTAATATTAAATGGTTTCTCCACATGTGGCCATCCTACGGTTTGTGTAAAAAAAATCTCTTATGGAACATTTCTCCTATACTATAACCACTTTCCATTGCAATCATAGCGACACAATGCTTACAAGAAAGCAGAGTCACAATCTCATGCCTTATCAAAAATGACACATGTCATGCAGAGCTGGTTTGCCATATTCAAGCAGTGATAAATATCTGCAGATAAATAAGGTAGGAAATGTAAGCTCGTGCTTCTTTGATTAAAAATGCCAACAAAACGTGGATTCCATATTTATTTTTGTTATTTTTTTAATAGAAGTGTTTCCCACGAGTTTAAAATAGTAAATAGTTTCTATGTTATTTCACTCGATCTCTCTCTCCTTCATATCATATTCACATAGAAAGGATATTCAAGGTGTCCCAGAAAGAAAGGTCAACATTTCGTGTGCGGTACAAAATGGGTTATTGTAAGTGAAAAAGTTTATATAAACATGTAATTTTTATTAATGGTTTCTGAGATACAGCTATTTGACTACATTTACGGTTTTTATTTTGGTAGTCATTAACAATCTAATAAGTCTACCATAACTACATGTATTTTCGAATATACCACCAGGTACTTCGATGCATTTTTCAATTCTTATGAGAATGTGGTGAATTGCGCGCCTGAAGTCATGTTCACGTTCTCTTATTTACTCCACAGCATCTCACTTACATGAAATAATCTCGTATCGTGTATTGACTGTGATTTTTTAAACCTCACACTTTAACCAACCCCGCAAGCAGAAAGGACGTTAATACCAAACAAACCAAACCATCGATTAGGGAAAACTACATTTAAGTGTTCCTTCACTCCGTCGTGTTGAAAATACATTATTCGTGTAGGCAGAGGAACATCTTCCACTTGTTACGGAAGCGCTATATTACGGTGAATAATGAAATCAATATGAAGTGATACAGTTAAGTATTACTTTAAATTATTCAATACTTAACCAGTAGCTATATCTCAGAAACCATTTTTAAAAACACTACATGTTTATATAAACTTTTTGCCTAGTAATTACTCATTCTATACCCAGGATAAATTTGTAAAAAAAAAAATTAATAAAAATGTTCACAAATATCTTAAGATCGGGTTTCCTAAAATTTAATGAAACCTATGATCGCTCATGCAGACAGGGGGGGGCCTTGTCTCCTCTGCCGTATTCTCTGGAGGCTCAGTGATGCACGCCGGGTAAGCCACTGGTAGGTCTTCATCTTCTGATATATCTTCATCCACTGAGATTAACCTTTTCAGATTATGAGACTGCTTCTGGAGGAAACGGAATATAATCTTCTAAAATAGACGGACAAATGGACAAGGAACTCTAAAATCAAACGAGTTCTAAAATCTACCAAAAATGCACCTTTCTTTAATTGAATCTGTTATATACAACACTTATAAGTAGCAATTTAGTTTTTTTGGTTTGGAAATATTAAAAAATCTCAAATTGATTAGACATAATTTTCATATAGGTTTAGGAAAAAAATTTCTTATGCGAATAGTGGCGAGCAAAGAAATAATGGCAAGATATTATTGTTAATTATGATAAATGGATTTTAGCAGTGCGATCACAAATGAACACATGAACATAAATTATAACATTGATATATAGAAAATGTTCGCAAAATAATACAGCATATAATAGATTAAAATCCGTATTCAAATCTTTATTATGAAGGAAGGCATATTTGTCTGTGATCTCAGTCGAATAACGATGTGCGATTCTTATTTCAATTACTTCTTCAATGTGCTCATTTTTTTAATACGCCGATCAAGTGAAGAAGACGGATTACTTTAATAAATTCTTGTCGAGAAGACTGTGGAAATTAATAGGACATATCTTGAGCTTTTTAGCTTTTTTTTTGTTATTTTAAAATCTATTTTTAAACTTTCCAGTCGCTGCACGCGAGACACTTTTCGAGTGCATTGGAAAAGCGCCGTCATACTAATCAATCAATATTTCCTCTTTTCTTAAACATTGGAATGATTGAAAGTTTCGCCATCGTGGTAGGGCGCTGGGCGCTCCTTTCACGTAGCAACCCAATGAAAGGTGTTTATTGAAATGGAGGATTACTCTAATGTTGACCTGAAGCGTTTTCGCCTCACGTCTTTTCTCCGTCTGCGTTCGATCGACCCCTCCGCCGTCGCCGGTTCGTTCCTTTCGCCAAACCTCCGTCCATGAAGGAGAACAACTCCTCCTGTTGAGTCGGATGATTCCGCCGCACTTAAGCCCCATCTGCCGGATCTTTAATTTTATTTACGGTAGGCATTCGAACAGCGCCGCTATTGAAGCGTTAACTAAACCCGCTTCCGTTTCCAAAATGATTTCGACCAATCACGCGACGACTTTGAGCTAAAGATTCCTTTCAGAAAACTCTACTTTTGTGAATCCGACGTTTGTCAAGGGAACGCATAAGTGTCAACAGGGGAAAAAGTTTTTAGCGTCTCAATGAAAGAGAAATCTCTCTCTCTCTCTCTCTCTCTCATATTAAAAGAAGGAAAGTGCGACAAGATTTGCGTACGCAATATTCCGTTTTTAGGATTTATATGGAAAAATATATTAGTGAACTTTAAAAAATGCTCACAAAAGATCCATCCTTTTATGTTTCAATGAATTTATTAACCCTCACTGAAATTTAATGTTGATCGCTTAGAACAACATTTCCCGATCTTTTTTTTTTGTGTTTCAAACCCCTGAAAGTTTATTAATGAACCTTCCTTTAATCATTTAGTTTTAATCTTTTACCTAATTTATTAACATTCGATTGAGTAATAACACCCTTGAGAAATCGACTTCCATTAGTAAATTTCCACTTCAATTTAAAAATGTTCTCAGAATGGAATGAAACTTTATTTTGAGTTTGCAAGAACAATTTCCTGAAAACTGATATCAAATATTTGAAGAAGGAACTTACGCTGGTCATTTTAAAGTGGAATCTGATCATTAATTTAGATTATTTCAGTGGAAGTGAACAATTAGCGCTGCCAGCCTTTCATTACTGTAATTGAAGCAAATTAATAATGACCTAAGGGGTAATTTTCAAGTCGAAAAGTCATTCAATTCTATAACGTTAATCTTGATGACAGCTTAGTAATAAAATAAAAATATTTATTATTGCTTATAGATGAAAAGAGTAACGATGGTAATTACATATAGGAGAATTCTTGTTTATTTCTGAGATATACAATCGAACTCCGCTATAACGAACTTCACGAGACCGAAGGTTTGGTTCGCTATATCCGGGGATTCGCTATACATGATCCGATAAGAAAAATGGATAAACGGAATAATGGATAACTTAGAATAACCGTCTTGGTTCAGAACCTTCCCCTGACATACATATCCACTTACATATCCACTCGTATTAAAATCCAAGTTCTGTCTATAGACTCGGCTCTTCTAAGAGATATCCCAAAACTTCTTTTTTTGTGGATACTTCTGGCCGTAAAGGGGGCGCTAGAGAGATTTTCCTTCCAATTTCGTTTTTTTTTCCTTCATCTCTATGGAGTTTTGCTTTCGTGAAGTAATTTCTGGCGTCATAGTTTGTTTTGCCTATTTGATTGTTTCAGTGGGGGCGTGACCACCGAGAGAGAAGGCATCCGCAATGAAACTGAATACATTGTTGCATCACATAGTGCAAATTCAGGGTTTATTATTGGTAGAAATACGAATAACAATGCACTATCTATGATGATGTAACAATGTATTCAGTTTCATTGCGGAGGCCTTCTCTCTCGGTGGTCACAGCGGGAGGCAACAGTGAAGACAAAAAATTGTTGCTCAAAAACAACTTTCAAAGTTTGTTTCAACAAAGAGAGAGACGCGAAAATGCGTGCTCAAAAATAATTAAATCACAAATATTTCACAAAAATAGTATTCAATATATTTCGATTATTTTCATTTGTAGTGACCCTTGAAAAAGAAAAATAAATTCCCTGTTTTTAAAACGGGGTTTAACCCTCGTCTCTCTCTAAGATGTAGATTCTTTCATCTATTAATTATATCGCGAGAGGTACATCCTCGTTTTCATCACCTTCCTTGCCAATACCCTTTGCTAGATCAGCGTGCCGAAAACAATTTCGAATGGTTGATTCTGTAACAAGCCGCCAGGATTTTTGCAGCATAAGCAATGCATAAAGAAGAGAAAATTACATTTATGGAAAATAGATAAGGAAGGCCATTTCGTCAGCGACCGGTACTACCCAATGACCAATAATTGCAAAATAGAAAAGGAAAGGAAAAAATCCGTGACCTAGACTCGAACCATGGACCATGCCTTTCACTGGCACCGCTCTTACTACAGTGTTCCAAATTGATGTATACACTCTTTAAAACGTTATAGCTCAGCAAGGAAATGGAATAGAAATATAAGGTTTGTTGTGCATGACCCAGACTCCGCTGGAAAAGCATGTTGTGGTGTGGTCTGTCCTCCAGAGGATTAATTGGGCCGTACTTTTTCGAACGTACTGTCAAACTCGTGATTTCACGTCTTAATGATCTCTTCGAGAATGGAAATGAGGTTTACTTCCTACAAGACGAGGGTCCACCTCATTTTCATGTCGATGTGAGAACTTTCCTCCATCACACATTCAATCACAGATGGATAGGACGAAGAGGTAGTGCTACGGAGTCCCCGCCTCGATCTCCCGATTTAACCCCTCTCGACTTCTACCTTTGGAGAACTTTAAAGAACACAGTGTACGCTACAAACCCACAAACACTGACGGAATTAAGAGATCAGATTGAACATTCCATCAATGATATTCTATTAGCTACAATCCAGTCGGTATGTCGCTCTGTTCGACGTCAGATTTGGGGGTGTACTGTGGCAGAAGTTGGACATTTTGAACATGTACGGGCTTAAGGAAGTATAAGAAATAAAAGACAACAAACCTTATATTTCTATCTCATTTCGTTGCTGAGTTATAACGTTTCAAAGAGTATGTACATCAATTTAGGACACACTGTTTTTGAGGTATCATGGACAATGAACCGCAAAGCTGTTACAATACGTCCATATGGGCTTTCATAAAGCCAGAAATCAGCCAAATTGGCAGAGCATATGGACTTCCATGCCGATTGAGCTGCTTTATGGCTTCATGGAAAACCATATGGATGTATTGTAACAGCTTCGCAGTTCACTGTCCGCAGTAGCTCAATTGGTAAGAACAATGCCAGCGAAAGGCACGGTCCGTGTTTCGAGTCCTAGGTCGCGGGATTTTTCCTTCCCTTTTCTACTTTGCAATTATGTTTGAAGAGTTTCTTCTGTTTAATGATTATGTTCTCTTTTAATAACCAATGACAACACATTACACGTAAAAGGAAAAAAAAAGGTGGAGTGGGGGATGGAGATAAAAGATTAGTGACAAATATTCTTTTTGTAATTTTTTCTAAAATTTTTTCAAAAAATACAAAAAAAATTCAATCGAAGACTTCATTTAAGTTCGTTTACCCAATTTTCATATGGTCGGTGGTTCGTTATAGCCGTAAAAAATAATATTATATTTACAGGAAATTGGACGGGACCAAAAATTCCGTTCGTTATATCCGGGGGTTAGTTAGAAGCAGGATTCGTTATAGTGGGGTTCAACTTTTTTACTTATACATATAAGAAGACTTTAATAAAAAGGAAAAAAATAACAAAATCCTGGATTACTTTGTTAAGTTCATTACTTTCTATTTTATCTTATTTTATTCTCAAAAATTTCTAATAACTGCATTTGATAAATCTTTTATTTCATACGTAATTTTCCATATATAAACCGTTTAAGTTGTATCCGAATTATCAAAGACTGGGTCCAATATATTTGCATTCTAAATATCTCTTTCAGATTGAAATTAAAAACTTTTTCTGAAAATCTGATGGCTATTTTTCTGAAAATATTTATTTTCTCGGAACCATTTATTATATAACACATATAATTCTACAATTATTATAGTTTCGTTTAGTATTATAGAAACATTAAATTATGTTCTTTAACTTAATGGAGTATATTTCCGTAGTTACTGCTTCTTTCTGCGTACCATTACTTAAAAATAAACGCTTGTTTGGATTTCGTTTGTTTTAAAATTTTACTGTTAAGAGCGGCAAATATTACTAAGAATCCCACATTAACGTGAGAGAAAAAATTAGTGCAACATGTTTGACCTATTTCAAAGCAATTTAAATTTAAAACCTTGTCATTGTTAAGCGTTAATTGATTTTAGAATTTGAATGAATCTCACTCTGACAGGAGCAGATGGAGTGGAAAGGAGGGAGGCAAATGGTTCGTGTAGGCTCGAAAGGAAACAAACGCTAGAAAACAAATATCATAGATTCGGCGAATGTACAACGGACAAGATTAAACCGAAGACTGATATATTGGAATGCGTGCTGTTGTCCATTCATTTGAGCGGAAGGGTCAGTGAAGGAGCGTGCTGACTCAGCATTCGTCCCCACAAGGGTCAATTATGCATCAGTCGCCCGCAATGGGGGGAACCAACATCGGGGAGATAAAAAGCCCCAAAACTCTCGTAATATTTGGATATGCTTCTGAACGTCTCCCCTCTATTTGTTTATTTTTTAAGAAAAATCGACACCAACTATCGTTGCATTTTTTATCATCGGCTCCTCCCTCGTAACACAGTCGACTCGCCGCCGTCGTTCGTCTTTAAACGTGGACTTTCTTCCCGCTATTGATAAGCTAAAGTCCAGAAAGGAGAGCGGTCACTTGGTTCACCGGAAACCCATTAGGGTCCCTGGGAACCCCCTCGACATCGTTTGGGCTTTAGAAATCCCCGCCAATCGCACCCGGGATTCCCCTTAGCCCGTACTCGGTGTCTGTCTCCCCCTAGCCGCTAGTCTCTTCACGGCTCAATCAACTTTCCCTTGTTGCGCGGCGAGAGCGCTGTCAACTTCACCGTCGTCGCCGTTCTTCTTCTCCACCTCCTCCGAGGAGATTGTTACGTCGCGGGGCCGGAGGAGAAGCCCGTCTCAACGCCGCAACCACCGCCACCGTCGACGGACGGAATAATGACTCCCTCGTCAAGAAGCACCTAAGCTCAGGTAAGTCTCCCTTGGTGTTTAAACTCTCTTGTGATAATTCGCTTGTTAATGCATCTCAATCTCATTCTCTCTCGGCACTACCGCCACGCTTCCTTTAAATAAGTTTGCTTCAGGTTAATGGATGAATGGAATTCGGAGAAATCAATATATAAGCTTATCCCTCACACAGGCTCATTCAGAGCAAATTCAGGTTAAATCTAGTTAATTCAAGTTTTTCAAAATATTTCAAAATAATTTTTTCCTATATCCCAATTATTGTTAATAATAAAATATAACTTCAATACAAAGTGAAATTAAATGTAGAAATAATTCAGATTATTTTAAATCAATTTTTTATATTTACATTAATATTACATTACATTGGTGTTTTTCTATTCTGTATACCTCAATGATATATGAGCCAGAAAGAAATGTCATAATAAAGAAATTAATTGCAGTAACATTTCGTTATAACAGAATCTTATCGATTAGGCTGTTAAATTTCGTTAAAGGGGATTCTGATCTCTATGGAAGAGTAAAAATGGAAGCTGCTTCTGAACAAACTTAAAAAATCCAAGATTCAGAACGAACCTCGAAATCTCGATGGCAATGTGATACTTAGATCGAATGAACACAGGGCGAAGGAAGTTGGAGAGAAGGTTGCAATAGTTGGGTTTCTGGCGCATGGCATTATGGATCCAATAAATTTTCGGGGATCTTGAAATGTAGGTCAAATCTCATTTCAACGAAATTCAAAGGCACATCCTTGTCCTAAGTTGAATTTATTCTACAATATAATATATGTTTAGAATGAATATCTATCTTTAATATCCGAAAATTTTAACTTAACGGTAAAGTAAATTTTTGTACCTCGCCTTACAGGTAAACTTTCGATTTGGTTTAGAGGGGCTTTACGTACTGTTATTTATAATTTTTTAAATATTTATATTTATTAAACTGAAATAAATATGTAAAATTAAAAGTGCTAAATGAAAAATAATAATGAAATAAATTAAAAATATTGTGTGTAAATTTTTAATTTTCTATAATACAAAGGAAGATCCAAAAAGAACCCCAAAGCCGATCTCCAAGAAAAGGTTCCGGAACTTTAGGATTTCTCACACTTTTGTAAGTTGATACGCTTAGTGTCACGTGAGTTGCTTCAATTCTGATGCCTGAAAGACTGGTTTTCTCTTCTGTTTATGAAGAGATAAGGTGCAATCAAAGTTCTCATTCATCCGCCGAGAGAGAGAACACGAACATAAGGACCCCTCCGGTCTTCCTTTTCCCTCAGGAAGAAAAGCCACAAAATACTTAACAGTGATTAAAATAAAATGATCCTTTCAGGAGAAACGTGAATTATAGGTATTTTTCTAAAGGCTTTAGATAGGTTTAATTGCTTATTTTCTTAAAACTTCTTCTAAATTTTAATATTATAAAATATTTTTGAAATAACGAGTTCCGTAGCGATTTTTACTATTGACTTTGAAAATATAAAATTTATTAAAGATTTATAATGATCTTAAATAACGTAAAAATTCATTATTTTTGCTATTGCATAACTTTGAATATTAAAGCTTTTCAATTGAGGGACAAAATTTTTAAGTTTATACAGGGTGTTTCAAAATTATGTACAATAAATTTAGTGACATATTCTTCAGGTCAAAAGAAGACGAAAATGTTCTATAGCACTTTGTCTGGAAACGATTTGTTTGCGAGTAATCCAATATCATACAGTAGGGAAGCACGGTAGTTAGCGGACGATATTTTAGCAGTTCCAACGTTTCGACCCAACACTAGGTTGAGTGGTTTGTTCCATTTAAACCTACTTTAGGGTTGTTCCATTAATTGTGTACGGTTGTTTCCATTACTGTAGTTTCACTACTGTACATCCACTAGGAATATCAATTTCAGAACGTTTGCGTGCTTTGACGAAATCTTGGAATCTGTGGTTCATCATGTATGATGTCAATTATCACATCCTCCTCATCCGGAGAATGTGCTACAGGCCGCCCTTGTCCTGTTTGACGGCCAAAGGAACCACGCTCCCTCAATTGTCTGTCGACAGATACAAATGTTCGGTTATTTGGCAAACGTCTATTCGGAAAGCGTTCTTGGTAGAGTCTTCTTGCTTCCACAGCATTTCCGTCCGCAAGACCATACATTAGGAGCATGTCAATGTATTCTGAAATTGATATTCCTAGTGGATGTAGAGTAGTGAAACTACAGTAATGGAAACAACCGTACACAACTAATGGAACAACCCTAAAGTAGGTTTAAATGGAACAAACCACTCAACCTAATGTTGGGTCGAAAGGCTGGAACTGCTAAAATATCGTCCGCTAACTACCGTGCTTCCCTACTGTATGATATTGGATAACTCGCAAACAAATTGTTTCCAGACAAAGTGCTATAGAACATTTTCGTCTTCTTTTGACCTGAAGAATATGTCACTAAATTTATTGTACATAATTTTGAAACACCCTGTATAATCAAATCGACTTGCTTACTGTAATGAAATTATCTCTGCATGTTTGATGTTAGATTTGCCTATATTCCTTCCGTATCGTATATATTATATAAAAGCAATAGGAATAATCGTTCCCGCCACTCTTTATGAATTATGGTTTCTAGGGTTGCACAAATCTCTGGCGTTCTCATCAATTTTAATATTTCATTACCTCAAAGTTTAATGAGATTATGTTGGATTTTTTCCCCTTCCTTTTGGTAGAAGTAATTTTGCAGAAGAAAAGAAGGAGGGGAAAATAAATACACACACACATACGCAAGGAAAAAAATTACTTCATTGCAAGTGTCACCAAGTCTTTATTCGCCCTGTGAAACCTATTTGAACGTCGACCCTTGTCGCTATTTATCAATGTCATATTAGGAGAGGTGTGACGACTTCGACGGAATGACTCGGCGTGGGCGTCGCACCACATTTTACTGGTTGATCAGCCGACCATTATGATTCATATTGAAATACACTTTTTTTCTTATTATTTGTCCTCTCTTTCTCTCGTTTTAACGGTCAAAACAATACAATAATGGAGCGGAAGCCAATGGCGTGGAAAGAAAACTCATTAAAACGCGTAAAATTTTCGAGGGAAACAATAAATCAAAACTTTCTCCCTTTTTCCTCGTAAACTCGTAGAAGCCCCCCCTAGCCTGCTCCTTTTTGTTCTATGTGGTTAATTTTTTATTAATTGTCTTTATTATTGCTGTTTCCTTGTTACCTCATAATTTTAAAGGCGATGAAATCGTGTTTGTTACTCAGATTGTCATATACAAACAATTATATTGAGGAGAGTTTAATCTGGCAAAAAAAATTTTTTCATTCATGAACTTAGAAAACCAAATGGCTGAGATAATTGAAGTTTCCTTTAACTTTGCATTGCTTAATTTTAAAATAGGGTTATTTATAGTTTAAAAAATTATGGAATTAATTATTGGTCATTCACATCCTTGTCAGAAGAAAAATATTTTTTTAATATGTTGTTAGTTTTGGAAGTCATAGCGAACTTGGAAAAACTGCATTATCTCAAAGTGGGCATACTTTCATCTGCAAAGCTGCTGCCAGAGATTGGAATGGGCATACTTTCATCCCTGTTCGGGCGCCAGTGTAGCGTCCCCACCCCCACTTCGTGGAACCTATGGACGTAAGACTACAAGTCCTACGCTCGGAGTGGAGAATCGCTAAGGGTTCGGGACCGATAAAAGGAAATTATCACTCCACTATTGCTGTAATTGAATACTCAACCCTTTATTCACTTAACTTATTCTAATTTGACAACATCCAGTTACATTCTCGCTAATCCAAATTATCATTTCTATGGGCCCATAATGACTTGCATGCACATTACAACTATTAATAATTAATCCAACTACCATTTGGTTCCAAGCAAATCCGGCACCTTGCCTATAAACGTAATTCGAATAACAAGCATATATTTTGGTTAACTATTTATCAAGTAACAGTAGCATGAGTCCCACCCATTCACGTACCGTACAAGTATTCCTAAAGTTCAACGCTCGTTGGCGTCATGTCGCTCCTTTATTGGGCAAAGCAGGGGGGGAGGGACAGTGACCCCTCTTGGTTAACGATGAATGAGTGACAGGATCTCATTGGCAGCGCTGTTCATTGCATTTATTTGTTTATCAGCTATGAGCAGGTATGCCAGTTTTGCTTGTTCAGCTGACCTTTAGTTTAACCTACATTAAACTTATTATTAATCGAATAACATTTAAACTATTTCTAGCATTAAGAATCCAATGTCTTTTAATCCTTTTCCTGCGTGCAAATCTTCGTTATAACGACCGCAGGTCTCATAGTGAAGAGAAACTCTATAGATCCACTCGAAGCGTTGAAGGCCCAACATCGCAGTTAAACAACAACTTTTAAATTTGCCGCAGTTTGCGTAATTATATTACCATAACACGGAACGGACTCACCAGACATCTTCCCGTTACCACAGACTAGTCCTTGGAGGTCCCGATGCATGGTTGACAAATAAAACAGCCGAGCTCCGCATTCGACTCCCAAATCGTCTATTTCGATTCTCGGGCTCCTTCAGTATCCCTTCTCAGCTGCTCTTTCGCATGGCGGCGTTCTCCATGTACCAAGAAAAACATACGTAGCACAAGAACAGTAAATGAATGAAAGCAATAACATGTAAGTTTTATATGCAATACTTATCGCCTTGTTCCACTGTCTCGGTCGCTGTGCTACTCAAACTTCTTACAAGCGCTCATCTATGGCCTTGTTCGAACGAGGCGGCTCCTCAGAACGCGTCAGAGGGAAAGACAAAATTCTCTTCGCAACATCATGTTCCTCGTACGTAACCATTATCAATAAGTAATGTTCATGATTACATTATATAGTCTAGTAGCCTAGGGTTAAAACGGCTTTGAAACCGACTTTCCTCAATGGATGTTAAAAAAGGAATGCCTCTTAAAAGGCCAAATTTTCTTAACAGAGGAGAAGGCTCGCACATCGCTTTCCGCGAAAGCGACCACAACAATCCCGTCCCAACAAAGGCTTATTGTCGATCGCTTACGCTTCAATCCCTCTCCTCTACAATAATAAATAAACAATCGAAACGAAACTTAATTAATTACAGACAAACACTATTATTAAACGACGAAAATTTATTATAGACGACAGTAACAAGACAAAACAACGAATTCACTAATACTAACGCACTTAAAATCATTAGAAAAAAAAACAAAAAAACGTAACTTCAAACAAACTGAACGTTACAAAGATAATGTTGGTTGTGTTCGAATCTGTCACTCTAGTTTATCTCGAAGGTGTTTTACAGGATTAATTCCAGAAATATATGTAGACCAACGCCAATTTCAACACATTTTTAAGAAATCAGTCTACACGCGCTGAGCAGTGTTGGAAAAGAGAAGAGTTCTTTTCTAACAGTTTAAATATCACTTAGACAATAATTTCTCACTGCGCCGGATTGACCGCCATTGATCCATTCCCTGGCCGTGATCTCCAGCTCTTACGGCCCTCGATTCTTTTAAGAGGACTTGTCAAGAATGTGGTTTTTCGAAATCAGCTGACCACTATAGAAGAGATGAAGTAATAATAAGTCTTTTTGTTTCTCACTGATGATGGAGACAGGGAGCTCCAAAATGAATATATGAATTTTTATTTTATAAAATCATTTATGGAATAGTGGATTCTTATCTTCTTTTGTTGTTATCTTAGTGTCAACAGTTTTGGCTGTCCTATAATTGACCCTCAAGTGACCGTGAAAACTGTCGTCTTTCAAAAAGTTTATAGGTCTTTCTGATTGCCCACTTGAATTGCTGCAACTATTATCTGAACTCTATTTCTTTGGCTTTTTTGTTTTCGAGATATTTAGCTGTATTAGGACTCGCATTTAAAATGAAACATCCTGTATAGCATTCCCTGACGAACTGAGATACTTCGCCAGCGTGTTCAATTCATTATTTTAAACAAAAACTTAATGTAGACTATGGGTTGATATGATTACGTACCAGAAAGTCGTGAACACATGCTATGAAAGTGTTCTCTGGTGATCTTATCCAACGAACATTAGCACTGTTACGGCGAATGCTGAGAGCCTTCCGTTAATGTTTGTACTAGTTGATCGCGGTTTTCGACTTCTTTGTAAGATTTCTTACGTCCCCACAGGTAAAAAGCTAATGGGAATAGATGAGTCCACCTCTACCCAGGAACGAGTGTATAAAATAAAGTACGCAAACACGCTACCAAACTTTGACGGGAACTATCTGCAAACAAACCTTCCTGCTATGCATTCTTTAAATTTTGCAAATATTTGGTAATGTTCGAATACTTTTGATATCATAGTATATACTTATAAATCAATACAGGATGCAGCCTTCCTTAGGTTCCATTAGGTATGTGTCTCGTGATTTAACGAGTGACGAGCAGAGTAAAGGAGGAGGACTTTTTAATGTTTTTCAGACAACAATTTTTAATGAAGATTATTAAGATTAATGAAGAAAAATAATATTTCTTGAAGTTCCATAACTTTAAGGTTGTGGCCTCTCTATCTCTTGAAGTCGCCTTTGCAGCTTAATCCTAAGTGAGATACAAGTCCATAATTATTAAATAAAGTCGTAATAAATTCCGGCAAAGTAATATGCAGGATAGTTCAATCTTACTGTTAGAGCTTCTGAAGACGTCTAGAACAATGTGCTGAGCAACATGGCGGGATGAGTCTATAATTAGAATATTCGGGCAATCCACGATCTTCTTACAAGCAGTCTTTCTTTAATGAAAATTTGTCTAAGCAGAATATTATCAGTGATAATACTAGCATAAGAAATCAATGAATAAGTAAGATAAAGCAAGATCACGCAGCACACAAATACAACGGTGAATGCAATACGCTAACTTACTTTGACAGAATACAGGGAGAGATCTATCGCACGCCGTACAAAAGCTGGCATCCAGTTCGCTAACCGCTGCGAGCCTGCTCAAGCGAAGCTTTTTTTCGTTTTTTTCTGGCATTTTCCAACACTGATAGTTCGTTGGAGTGGGGGACGTCAAAACTTCCAGATGCCGTGTCAGCAGCGTTGCAATCCACCGACGTCAAACAATGTTTTTGATGAGCGTTCACGTTCTTCCGGAGAGTACACCATTCATTGAATTCTTTAAAATTAGTTAGCTCCTTATTGTATAATATCAGTTCATCAGAAATAATTTCTTCAAAATTTGACGAATTGTTTAAACTTACACTTTTGGAGCATTCATCAAGTGAAGCTGGACGATGTTTCACAATAGCTGGTCGAGCAGCTGGTCTAATTCTTCTTATCAGGAATTATTAGTGGCTCTCTCGCTCGCTTCACTTTTTATTTAATTTTCAGCTTGCTTGCCCCGCCTACCGCTTTGAATATTGAGGGTCGGTCGAACTGGCGCGAGGGGAAGGCGGATGAACAATATCAACGCCACGAGTTTGCGTGAATTCTTTCGATGCCTGATTACGCCATGACGGTCGTTCCGATTTTCGTATGATAACATGGGAGCAGAAGATCCATCAGATGCTGCTATTACCAAAAACATAGCAAGAATAGGCTCGTGACTTTGCTAATAGGATCCTGAGAACTGGTAACCTGTTATATGGTCCAGTGATCAGAGTTCTGCTGTTTCAGGCTAATGGCCAGATTTTGTGTGGTGCAATCTCTATAGGGCATGATAGTACAGGATGGACAAAAATTCCTTTCAACATTACAAAATTTTATTACAAAGTAACTATTACGGTTACAACTGTATAGTTTCTTGCATTTATAGTTACGGTTGGTTGCAAAAGCAAAATTAACTCATGAAGATTTTTTTTACGATATCAATACACTTTTACGTGTACACCGTTTGTAACCCGCAAAATATCTAAGCGATATTCAATTTCGCGCCATATTTTTGGAACTTTTTTGTATAAAACCAGCCCTAGTGTCAGTAATCCTTCTTCTCAATGTGCCCAGATTAGGTACACGTGTTGCAAACATCCTGTCCTTGACAAAGAAAAAAAGTCCGATGACCGTGGGGGCTAGGGTAACGGTTCCTTAAACTTACTGTACCATGCAACGATGCTTTTGTAATGAGGTAGTGATTGTCATTATTCCTTCCTAAACTGACGCTACACAGTGGCTTGGTTTCATAGTACCATAAAACACACCGCACTTTCACGTTCTTGCGATTGAAGCGCTTCCTATACCAACTTAGGTTCTAACTACTTATATAAAAAAACGAATAAATCTTCATGAGGAAGTCTTTCTCTTGCGACAAACCACACAGCAGGTAACTGTAATAGTTCTTTGTAATAAAGTTTTGTAAGGCTGGAAAGACTTTTTGGCCACTCCTTAGGTGCATATTGGTCTGGGGAGCGTTTATATGGCATAATTTGGTTATGGGTCAGTAGACGGAACTTACACTGCCTGGTAATCACACTTTGTTACACTTCATGACTTCATGTGTCCTCAGAATGATGGTACATTCTAGCAAGATAACACCCCAGGCCCGAGTTGCACAATAATTGATTCGAGAAGCATTCTGGAGAGTTCCAACAAATGGAATAGAACGTGAGCCACAAAATTTTTCCAATATGAACCCAATCGAACATTAATGTAATGTGTTGGGGAAGAGCAAAATTTCGTGAAATGAAAACTTTATAATGCACAATTACGACGTGCATGATTTCAGCTTTCAAAGGCAATCACAATAGAAATGTTTATATTGTTGATGAAGTCACATAAGTAATCGTAATTAATCACATTAATCATTAGTTCTGACGTTATCATTCGACATTTTTAACTGATACTTTCTTTCGTGCATCCTTCAGCTTTCATAGGAGATAATAATCCATCGGTTCCAAGTCAGCTGCTGTAGGTCTGAGAATGCGACCCACCCCAACAGTTTCCATTTTTTTAAAGCCCCATTTGCTTTTCGAGATCAATATGTACTATATATTAACAAAATTTTAAATTTTTGTCCGAATTTAGCAAGTTAAAAGCAGAAAAAATCTTTAGAATTTTGAAATCTTGTATATACATGTACTTTATTTTAAGCAAATCAGGCAAAGCTCAAGAAAATGGCCATACACTTACTGTTAGACCGTACCATAATCTGTAAAACCGTCTTGCACAATAATAATAATAACTCTGTGACAGTAAACTTAGCGATTATTATTCAACCATTATAAGAAAATAATGATAAAAAAGTAATAAATATTTTTATGTTCATAAGATTAATTTATAGCTACTAAATATTAAATATATATTAAATATTAAATATGTTCTGAGAATTGATGATTTTCATTGATTCCAAATATCTATAAATTCTATTAATAATTAGCATTTAAGCATATAACTATCTGTAAATAATAGCGGAATGATAATTGAAATAAATTAAGTTTGCAATCGGAGGCACGGTTTCATAAAATTATTTAGTACGTATTACAATAATACTCAATAAAAATAGATATTCCTATTTGCATGTGTATCTCTATTAAATAGATTTCTTGAAATAATGTGTACTTAGACAGATCTACATAGAGCAAACTAATGTAGCCATTAAGAGTTTCTATAATAGGAAATAAAAAAAGACTTGTTTGCGTTTTTCAGACGTTCCCTTTAAGAAACAGCTTTAACAGATAAAGTTCAAGTCCTTTTTCAAGGATTTATAGGGAATGCCTGTCAGTTGATTCTGATGCATTTGCTCTTTCCAAAAGGGTAGTTTACGTCTTTTTTGTAGATAGGAGAGGCCTGCTGAGCAATTTGCTTGGCCTATCACCTACAACAACGGTCGTAAAGAAGGCCTCCTTAGACATCAGTTCTAGATTCCAGAAGATACAAGTCAAGACCGATTGGCCTGCTAATTCACCTTTATCGCGCTCAACAATTGTCGTGACACAGACAAAAAGCAATAGGATTCAGGAATGTCTTTCTAGGGTTAACGAGGACTCAAAACTTAAGACGGGGAAGAGGAAGAATAACTTCAATTATTTTCTGGCATTCATTTTTTGGTAACATTCGGAACCTGTCAATTTTGTTAGAAACAAATTAGAATGTTATTTATTTTATTTATTTATTTTTTTATTTAGTAAATATTTAATGAAAATAGTTTTCTACTTTTTCTTGTTTGGACGTTTCTTCTTTCATTTCATTTTTCTACCTGGAGGGAATTGATTCATAGCTTTGTGAAGATATTGGTGAAATCGATAAATCTGATTCGTAACAAAAACGCAACTGGCCTTGTCATTCCTTTCGATTATATTCCTTTACTTTAAAAGAATTTTCCTTTATTTTCTTTTGTAACTGACTGATGTGACCGAAAGCAAAAATCGAAATTGAGAAGAAACTTATTTCTCTATGTTATTCGTATGCAAAGTTAAATATTTTCTTTTTAAACTTTAATTATTACTTGTTTAGAAATAAGAAACAGTAAAGTTTTTAGATCAAATACAGAAGCTTTACTGTTTGAAAGACCGTTTAGCTTTAATAAAGAACCGTTAAAAATCTAGAATAGAGTGGAAGAGTGCATGAGCATCGTGTGCGTTCTACAAAAACTGCGCATCTGTTATTTGAGTATACATCTGTTGTCTGACTCTAAAAGCCATAAGTGACTGACCACTGAACATTTAATATAAGTAACAAGGAATAAAGAAACACAGACATTCTGTTGAAGAGCATTCCTTCACTTTCACTCAAAATTGCTAATCAGTAGTCTAATTAGCTGAATTTGTCGGAAGGGAGGGGGAGGGGGCAATAGAGAAAGCGTTTTTACATTAAAAAATATATAACTTATAAAATTTTTTTATCTGGCCCATTCATAGATTAGTGAATTAGTACTGAACTCTCTTTCCGCAGAGCATTTTTCCCATTTTATTTCGCTTCGACATCGGCTAATGTTGTTGAACAGATTTTGGATTATTGGACAGAGAGAAAGAGAGATTGAGAGATTAGCTAACAAAGAGAACAAAAGAAAAAATATTAGTGGCATGCGGTAAGAGATATCGAAATCCTCAAATTTAATTATATATGAGATCAGTCCCAAAATGATAGAACCATCGTCTTCGCGCATCGTAACATCTTTAATACGTTTGTACTCAACATGATGAAGACAATTCTAATTCAACTTAAACCATTTTGCACATATAAACAATATTTTATTCTTTAAACTTCTTGTTATATTCACAATATTGTATTGAAAGTGACAATTTGCTTGTCCCGGAAAGATAGAACCACTGACAAATTTAGTAACCAATAAAAGTACCATTATTTTGCAACACTTTTATGCATGTACATCTATCTGACATAGATTTAATCAATCTTTGTAAACTTTTCTGGAAAGAATATCCCACAACTTCTCCATGGAGTTGAGGTCCGAAAAGCACAAAATTCCATTGGTCAGCCCATAACGTGGATTCCATTATCCAAAATCCATGGTGGAGAGGTGCATTATGGTAAACGGTCCGCTTAATTTTCCTGAGAATGGAAGAAAATATCCTTCAAGCATTCTTTGATAGGCAACAGCCATCATGCTATCCTTTCTCCTCCTCCAAAGCCTATCCACACCATCATAGATCCACCTCTCTGTTGCCGTTTAGAAAAGTCGTTCTTCTTTCCTTAAATCGTGCCAATCGTGACTTCATCCATCTGACCCATCAAAGTTAATCTTCTTTTCGTCAGTCCATATTATCCTGTTGAATTATCCTTCCACGGGTTGATTTATACTTTGCCCATTCTACTCTCTTGTTCTTATGATGCTGTTTTAGAGGCGTTTGCAGTTTTTAACATGCTCGATGAACTGTTGATTTGGAAACAGTTGCGTTGGGTTGTGAAGCTATTTGCCTCAAAATCTGTGGGCAGTCAAGTGGATTTCTTTCGGCCATGCTTTCCATTAAATTTGCAAAAATTTAGCACAAAATGATGCGACTTTTTAATTTTCTATTCAATAACTCGAATGGAAATATTTTGTTTACACAGTTTTGTGATTTGTCCTTTTTCAAATTCAGATAATGCTTTCCTCGCGACATGGCGTTTGGAAAACAATTTAAAAGATTATTTCAGAATACTGAGATTGAGAAATTGGTCAATAAACGTTTAACATTGTGCTGTAGCTTCTTCATTTACATAAATATTTACAGGGATATTCCATTTTTTGTTAGGTGGTTCTAACATTCTGGGAAAAGCAAACTCTCACCTTCAATATTGTAAATATAACAAAAAGGTTAAACAATAAAATAATGTTCAAGTGTGCAAAATTGCTCAAGTTGAATCAAAATTCAATAAAGGTTTTTTATCAAGTTATTTAAAAAAGTATTAAACGTGTAACGACACGTGAAGATGATGGTTCTATCATTTTGGATACCTATTCCGATGTGCCGCGCAATGTTAATGCGCCACCATAGCATTTTGATTAACATGCCGGATTAACTATCGGCTTATAAATATTCAATGTGCCGTCCGTCATTCAGTGTGCTACTCTTTTTATACCGTCCGAAAATGTGCATAAACTGATATCTGAAACCTGACAACGTCATCTGTTGATCAATAACCGAACAATTTTAGCATTAATTTTTTTTTTCTTGGAAAAAAAACTCGACTTCATTTCAATCGTTTCTGTGCAAACAGAATCTTTTTATCTGTATTCGTGTGCGAATTATTGAGTTTTAGATTTTTTCCTGAATTTTGGATCACCCTGTATAATAAATATTAAATATTCCTGCCACAGTTTTTCAGTATACACATGATAGCAAGTGAGTTAAAAAATAAACAACTGAAGATTAAACGAATATAGATGATTTATGGAGAAAAGATTGTCCTTTATTACTGGCGAAGGGATGCCCATGCAACAAAAACTTATACTCCTAATAAAACAGTATATTTTTGCTGTATATCCGCAGTTATTAAAGAATTGTACTTTCTAGAGTTTCATGCGAATGAACACTAAATGCAATGTCCTGTTAAATTAACTTTCCATAAAAACAGAATGACTCCGCTTAATTGACTACAATTTTATTCATTAATCATGGCTATCATTAAAAAGTAAAATTAAAAACTGTCTAAGCAGTAACTATTAGAATTTGTAATTAAATGTCGCCTAATTGTACATCGTCTAGCTTACAATAGTCGCCCACTTGACCGTCGCTCCTGCCCATTGCCTATTTCGGGCACTCCAACTGATCCTCTTCCGTTTAAATTACTTAGACGAGTGCCTAAAAACGTTTTGGACGTTGATTAATAATTCCCATCAGAATTTATAATCATGCCGAGAAATTCCGGTATTGTTAGATTATAATCACAACAAGAAATTAAGCCTCCCGAGGAAGGTATAGGAAAATAGCGGAAGCTGAGTTCATCTATTTTTTTATTTCTTCATCTGCACTTTTTAACCCCCCATTTTTTTAATCAAAAATTGATTTTCTCGAACCTTGTATTTAGAAAATATAAAAGAACCCTATATTCTTTACTTTCTCATTATTTTGGATCGAATGATATATCACACCCTATATGTTGCCATAAATTTCTAAAGACCAAGTGATTGCCACCCCCACAATTCCGACTCTATTGGGACAATTCGGTCCAAGCTTTACAGTGATGTTGATCTTTCTTAGAGGAATTTGTATACCGAATTTCACTCCTTTATATGCATAAATACGTGTAGACCTTTTGTTCCCCTCTAACTTCTGCCCCCGAAACTCCGACCCCAGTGGGCCAATCAAAACCAAACTAAATAGTGAAGATGTACATGCCCATAGTAAGCGGCATTCCGAATTTCGACCTTCTAACTCAAAAAATGCGGAAATTATGAAGGGGACGGACGGACGGACAGACAGACGGACATTGTGAAAACAATAAGTAGCTTCATTCTTCCGCTACTTAATAATCTACCAAAACTCTTGCTGCCATTTTTGCTTTAACCCTTTTCAGTTCACAATAAACAACTTCTGAAATATCACTCAGAAATGAGTTGAAATTAATGTTAAGTAGCGGAAGAATGGAGCTACTTATTGTTTTCACGATGTCCGTCTGTCTGTCCGTCCGTCCGTCCCCTTCATAATTTCCGCATTTTTGGAGGTAGAAGGTTGAAATTCGGAAAGCAGCTTACTATGGGCATGTGCACCTTCACTATTTAGTTTGGTTTTGATTGGCCCATTGGGGTCGGAGTTTCGGGGGCGGAAATTAGAGGGGTGCAAATGGTCTACGCGTATTTATGCATATAAAGAAGTGAAATTCG
This sequence comes from Rhysida immarginata, assembly GCA_023313115.1. Classification (NCBI taxonomy): domain Eukaryota; kingdom Metazoa; phylum Arthropoda; class Chilopoda; order Scolopendromorpha; family Scolopendridae; genus Rhysida; species Rhysida immarginata. The sequence continues at coordinate 801,095 of JAHWFO010025184.1, forward strand.
GTATGCAGATTCCTCTAAGGAAGATCAACATCATTGTAAAGTTTGGGCCAAATTGTCCCAATAGGGTCGGAGTTATGGGGGTGGCAATCACTTGGTCTTTAGAAATATGGCAGCACATGGAGTGTCATATATCATTCGATCGAAAATGATGAGAAAGTAAAGAAGATAGGGTTCTTTTATATTTTCTAAATACAAGGTTCGAGAAAATCAGTTTTTGATTTTAAAAATGGGGGTTAAAAAGTGCAGTTGAAGGAATAAAAAAAATAGGTGAACTCAGGGCTTCCGCTATTTTCCTATACCTTCTTCGGGAGGCTTAATTTTTTGTTATATTTGCTTCTCAGAATGTAATTTAAATCCATCAAATTTGCCTACGTTGATAAGGAATGCTAATTACTTGCTTAGCCAGTTATGACAAATTTAAGCAGAATTCCACTGAACGTTCAAGATACAAGCCAATTTTGAACATGTCAAATGGGGATTTTTTCCTCTTTGGAATGTCTATAATGCATGGATGTCTGCATTTTGAAGCTTCATTTGCCATTACAGAAAAATAAATTCTTTCCGGTGGCTATGTCGATCAGTAGACGACATGACTATCTACTATAAAGAATGTGCAAATGAATCTCAAAAAAAAACCCAAAAAAAACCTCACTTCGTGAATGGCTATCCTGCAAGTTATTTATATGTAGATTATATGGAGGACCCTGAAGTATTATTTGTTCCATAGCAGAAGAAGTTTTTTCTTAATTTTAATCTACATTATTTTCCGTAGCATTTTATAAGGAAGCCTCCTGTGTGTATTTATGTGTGTGTATGTGTGTGTGTGTGTGTGTGTGTGTGTGTGTGTGTGTGTGTGTGTGT
>JAHWFO010025184.1:801965-886726 GCA_023313115.1 Rhysida immarginata
TGTGTGTGTGTGTGTGTGTGTGTGTGTGTGTGTGTGTGTGTGTGTGTGTTGTATGTCCATCTGAGGTTGTGCAAGGTTTATTGGTAAGTGGCCGCGACTGTCAAAGGAACTGTAAATGACCATTCGGTGAGGAAAGATGGTGTCACGAGTTTCCTTTCGAAAGGAGTGACATGGATGGATGGAAGAGTAGAAGAGTGGAAAGCAGTGAGCAAGGGTTAGTAGAGACGGGCAAGGAATCTGGCAATTTGAGTGACGATCTTCGGCGTCAACTGTTGCCTATTGTTCCGACCAATCACCGAGCCAACCAATTAGTGCTTGTCTCAATTGATCGAAAAAAAGAGTAGAATACGGGTGGGGACAGAAAAAGAGGATAAAAAGCAAAAAAAAAAAAAAATCAAAGAAGCGGACGAAAAGAGAGCAATCGGTTCAACGAGCACGATCGCCATTGTTGTGAAACGGTGACACGTCAAACGCAACCTTGTTTTCTCGCGAGCGAAAACTAAAAATATTTACGCTTTTATTATTAGTTTTTTCCTATTTCTTTCGCTCGAAAAGCCATCCGCTTCTCAAATTGTTCCTGTCAGCGGAAGACATCCGATTCCCGTTCACGGGGAAAAGAAAAGAAATCGCGTTGTCATTATGAGGCGTTGATTTTTAAAATCCGTTCGAACGGAACGAGATCCCTATTGAATCGAAACTCCTCTTTTTATTATTGATTCTATAAATTATCTTTTTTATTGAATTCAAATTTTTGAATTTTCATTTTCATTTAAGGCGTTTATGAAAACATGTTAATGACATCTTCACGACGACTGAATTTCATTTATCAGCATTAGCTGTCGGTCCGAAGTTCGAATGGCTTTTTCAACAGGAAAGTTCAGTGGGTATGTGGAATGGAATAGGCGTTTATTCTGGCTCAAAAATAGATCATGTTCGGAAAAAATATCGGATTACAAAAAGTGTTGTCGTTATCTAGAGTGGTTTCAAACGTCAGTCTTTTTTGACTTTATGTACTCCATTTAAGTATCAGTTGATCCTTTTAAGAATTCCAATGAATTATATCTTAATTGAAAGTTATATCTAAAATAATTATTATGGAACTTAATACTAATTGCCATTTATTTGCCAATGCGATAAAGCCCACTAGTAAATAAAAACCAGTTCCTTAACATTTATAACCCAAAGAAAGGAAATCTATTCTTGTTATTCAATTTATTGTATTCTTTCAAGTTTTATCTCTCTGAAATAACTTATCATTACAGTAAAATATAGTACACGTCATGAATGAAATATTTTCGCGAAGTGAATCAAATGCGAACCCAAATCTATAAATCTAGCTGATATTGTATTTTGAATTAAGTACATCTATTGAACTTACATTTTGGAGTGAAACAGAATACTACCGCAAGATATGGTATCGTAATTCGATCATCAGGTGTCTGATTTTCAAGCGGGGGCAGGAAATTTCAATTGAAACGTTTGACAACGAATGCGAGCATATCACATAACACCGAAGGAGTTTGCGAGGAGGGAGATAAAAATATGAATAGCATTTCCTTTATTTGATGTACTTGCTTTTTTTGAGAAATACAGCTCTTGTTCACTCCTTTTATCTTTTACCTTGGGCGGTTAGCACATTTCATCATAATTGTATAAGACTAATTATTGAAAGTGTTCCTATTTACTAAAATGGATGACTTCATTAAAATATACTTAATAATATTCAATGAATATGGTAAAGAGGAGACAAGATTCAGCAAAAGAAGCATTACTAGTATGCGTGATATTGAATAAGCTAAAGAAAGGACCAAAGTAGCCATGAATGGTTTACTCAACTCAGCTTTTAGACTAAATTGATACAATCAAATATCCTTAATAATGGTAGTGGCTAACACGCAAAGTATATTGTTTCACCCCTCTATATTCCCTAAGCAATTCTGAAATTCTCCAACGGAAAATCATGATCTAGTATTTCACCGTCTTAGGTGATTGACTTGAAAGGTCGAGATAATCTAAAATTATGAACAAAAAGCAATATTACTGAATGATATGGAATTTGATAAAAAGAGTGAATTAGATAAATTACTTTAATAAAACAGTTTTTTCAAAACAGTGTATTCCATATCATAATGGACCTATTTGAAATCATCCCTTCCATCGATACACTCTGATGCCTGCCCCTTTTCCATGTAGTAGACACTTTCGGGAATCTTCTTCCTGTTATATCTGCCTCCGAATTCATTTATCTCTTCAGACGTTTTAAAACAGCGTCCTTTCAACAAACGCTTCAGTTTGGAAGCCACAAAGGGCCAAAGCATGTAAATTGGCCCTGAGGAATGAGAATAGCTTTGTTTGTTGCCAAAAACTGATTTACCAAAAGGTAAATGTAAGATGGTGCATTGTATAGAAGGTTGATTACGATCTATGGTAACGATTCGGGCAAGAAAATGTACGAAGAAAACCCCTTTCTCAACCAACTATCGTGTTCTCTTTGGTGACCCTGGTTGTGGGCTATTGCCCTGCGCCATATCATCCACTATAGAAGAGATAACTGCAGAACGGCGAGGCTACTGTTGTTCCATTCTTGTTTGCAGCTTTCCAGAGACCCTCAATGATTGTTGGACGGCGTTGAGCAAGGGCTCGTTTCTATAATCCAAATTCACAGAGATCCATCGGGGATACATCTAGTGACTTGACATGGATATCATGAAAGGATATTGCGTGAATTCCAGTTTCATCTTCCAAATCCAACATAAATTGAATGGTCGAGTTAGGCTTATGGCTGGAGGCTTTGTCTTAGTACAGCCAAACTTTGCTTTTTTCCCTCTCCATCCAATGTGGGGATTTCCTCGTGAAAAATTGGACTGAGAACATACTGCTTAGAGTAAAGGGAGTTAACCATAGCCTTTCTGTCCACTCTTCCATCGTTCTGCTGCGAGGTAGCCTTCATAGAGCCTTCGACAGTTCCACTTCCTTACTGCAACGTATCGTGGCAGCAGCTTATGAACATGAGTCTTGTGACGCTTTTCCAGTTGCAAATCTTTGTTTATTATTTTATTTAAGGTAGCCTGTGCAGTTTCTAGAATGTTTACGGTCCCTCTTTGGGATGCTGGAATTTCACACAGGACAGGCTGGTTGACCTTTCGAATGACCTGTGGTGTTCGGCTCGTGGGAACTCGAGGATTTTGATGTTTCTGGCCAGTTGGAATTAACCTTTCCCGGGGTTTTCCTTTTACATTCAGTACTGCCGATATGCCTTTTTTCGAAATGGAGTAATTTCGTTTTTTATATGCGCGTATTATAGCGCAGGTAAGGGCAGTAATGTACACTTCCCAGTAAGATCCGCATTTCGGAGACATTTTTTCATCACATTTACTGCTTTCGAATGAAATACAACAATGCGGATGTAATAGCATCACTTCAAAGTCTCACAAAAACGGCTGATGTCTAGCAATTCACTCCTATCATAATTTTAAACATTTTTGACAGACATTGAAATATTAACAACAGCATTAAAAATTACTGTTTGGGGAACAGATATTAATCAGTATTGCAAAACAGATAAAAACTTAACACTTCCGTAATTTATAAATACAAAATGAAAATTTATGTACCAAAATTGAACCCCTGATAATCATTTTAAAATTGGAAACACTTTGAGAGAAAGTGAGTCTCATTTAAAATATGTGTATCCTTTTAAAATCAATTTTTAAAAAAATTACCGGGGATTTTACATTAAAATAGCATTTTCTCTTAATTTAGAAAGTCGACTTCGTTGACCAGATTATCGTCGATCCACTTTCAATTGTAGATTGGATAGATGGATCGACGGTTTCATCTCTTCTTCTTCCATGGGTTTCATCGTGCGAAGTTGTCGTTTCGAAGTTTTTGTTGTACTAACCAAACTGATGATAACATTCTATGTGAAACCGACGATTATTCATTAAATATCTCAGAATTCAAAAAAACTTGCCAATCTCACTTGTCAGTCTTAACCACGTTTGGAATGAAGAAAGTCCAAATTTATAAACATTTTATAAATTAATGAAGTATTGAATTTTTTATCTATTTTCCAAAATTGACTATTGACAAAAGCATTATTTCGGGATGAACATGTTAAATATAGTATTTTGTAACATTCTGATACAAAAGGTATAAAGACAAATAATTCTTAGCAAAAAATTATTATATTTCTTCAGACTAATAGATTTTTCATAACGGTAACTCATAATCATTTTTTACAATCTAAGACATTTACCTCGCGTTTTATCCGATTGTTGTTGTTTCAGCTTTACAATATCGTCTATGGATTCGCCTGTATTCTTTTTTACTGTGTGAGTCGTACTGTGTCGCCTCATGGCAGAATATATTCTTCACGGAATTGTCTCGATACTTTTGATCATCTTGTGTATCTGATCATTTTCAATTTGTTAGTAATCTACACCTTCCTTGAACAATACTACGTGTAGAGTAAATGCGGGGTATTTTTTGGAATAAGGGTGCATTCTTGGATTTGCATTTGGGGCAGAGATTACGTAGAGGGGCCGAATTCTACCCTCTTCCCGAGATTAAACAGTGTTGAGGAAGACGTACGACCTTTCAGGGAGAGGTTTAGGATTTTAAGGAAAAATTTCAGTCCTGAGAGCGAAAGTCTGGCATTTCAGTGGTCAGTCCTGATATAAAGTACTGTGATTACTTGTTTTTTCAAGCAATAATGAATTAAGTATGCAAAGTTTTTTTAGGATCTGTATTTCTCCCACTGGTGCCAGAAAAAAAAAAAAAATTTGTTCCCCAGTGTTGTATGTTCAGTTTTAAAGTTTAGGTTTCGATTTCTAAAGGAGCACAATGATCAAAATTAACACGTTTTATTAAATGAACTATTCGTTGGGCATATTTAATATTACGTTAAGGAAAAGATTCATTAAAACCTTTTAAAAAATTCCTTTCCTAATATTGTATTACTACTGTACTTATCGTGCTTTTAATAGCTTTGTCACAAGTTGCGTATTAAAAAAGTCAACAGAACTTTAAGATTTTAATTTTATAAATCAGAACGTTTACATTAATTTAAATTAAAAAAAAATAAAAGCAAGCTTTTAAAATTATTCAAAAGAAATTTCATTATTTATGATCTAAATGTCGATGGTTGCTATGTTATTCTAGTTCAAAGGTAGGTATATTATTTATTTCGTTTCAAAATATTCGCTCAAATTTAATATTTATTTCAAGTTCAATGAATTTAAAGCTTTATATTTACCTGTCAGAACCAATATTGTATATTTACACATGTTGCTATGTGAAATTAATGCTCTTTAATGGGCGGCATTAAAGTAGAGACTTCAGTGTGCTTCTGATGAATTCGATCAATTTTCTAAAAATTGCGTTATAAACCAGTATTGCCGTATTGTAATGGGAAAGAAGGTTTTCCTGCACAGCAGCAATCAACAAGGAAATCTCTGCTTATAACTGAGAGAAGGAAATCCTGTATATAAGAATCCTAAACAAGATTACGTAACGTCTGCATCGGTGGTTCAGTGGTAGAATGCTCGCCTGCCACGCGGGCGGCCCGGGTTCGATTCCCGGCCGATGCAACTTTTTTTTTTTTTTCCTTCATTTATTTATTTTTTCTGCTTCTTTCAGTCTCAATTCTTTTTAAATCTTCTTTCGACTGTACGAAATAAATAGGTGTATACGCAGTTTGTGTAAAGAAATATAATTTTATAATAATAATGAGATATTTTTAAAAATTTCAAATCTCAGTTTGAAATAAAGTTTCTACTATAATTTTATTATTGCAATACAAGACCATAAATAGTGAGTTATTCAAATCTCGGTTGTATAGTCTAATATTTCATTTTAAAGTGTAAAATCGGTCCCGATTTTGTTTGCTGGCGTGTTATTGGCATTCTTCGGCTTTAGCCAGACAAATTGACAGCGTCATAGATCAAAAAATGTAAGTCGATATTCTGTCAACCGATATTGATAGAAACGTTTTTTTCTTTTTCCACGTTATGGTTCACAGTATTAAGACCGGAATATAATATCTCCATTTGTCAAATGATGAATGGAATTTTGAATATATTTTTTCAAGTCAGGTAATAATTTGTAAATCTATTTCAACTATTTTATCCGGTAAATTGAAGCCTGGACAACAAATCCAGCAGAAGAGTGTTCTCTTCTGCAAACCAACAAATTCAACAAAATGTATTCTCTCCTCACATGAAGAATGGGATAAAATATATACCATATCGTCTCCTTTGAAGACAACAACCCACTCAATGGAGAATGCGCCCAAAATACATGGATTAGACAGGTGGAGGAAGACCTGAAGAACTGGGAAATCGATCTCAGTCTAGCGATTGTATGGAATTGAAAACTGTCACGGCGAAAGTACAATGTACCTGTATAATATTCAGTGACATCCACAGCAGCGGCAGTCAGATAGAAACTAAAGAAGAACTTGAAGTTACACTTTCAACAATATACATCATAAAAAAAACTTCTCGATCTAACATGCAGTATGTCGCCGCCAAATTTACTCTGTAATATTTAAGAATTATTTTCATGTACAACATTCTCCCTGAAGAAATGACGACTGTAGAAGAAAAGAAAGAAATGACACAAGAATCCTGGAATAAAATAAAAAAATGAACAATCGTTTCAAGGTCTTACCACTCAATGTTTAAATTCATGTACTCTTGATATACTGTAACAATGTACAGAGTGGGTCAAAAATAGGCTTACACTTATATTCATAAAAAAAAATTAATACATAAACAGTATTGAATAAATATGATTGTAACAAGTGTTTATGTATTGTTTATGTACACGTGTTTATCGTTTTACTTAAAATTTTTAAGTACAGTTTAATCTCTAAATATCCTTCTTCAACATTGCAATATTCCTCGAAATTTAAGCCTACCTTTGACACACTCTTTATGTAATTATTTTGAACAATTCGCAAACAAATTGGCCGACAGATGGCGTCGCTGTCAACATCGAAAACAGGTAATTAAATGGCTGCAGCTATTTTTCAATGTAAAATGTTATAGTCCTGAGTTAATAGTTTATTTGCAAACTCCCAAAATTACACCTCTAAACCCAGAAAACTTGGGTGTTATTTTCGTGAGAGATAGATGGACTAAGTGTCTTGTCTGTGATGAAATGTGTTGGAGAAATCCGATGTGTTTCTGAGGCCGAAAAATTTCTCAGTCAAACATTGTTTCATGTGATAAACTGAATGCTTGAAATTCGAGCGGAATGGATCTGAAAAATATGGAAACTAGGCCTCGAACCACCGATGAAATAATAAAAATTACAAGGCAAGAAATATTAAAGGAAAATGAAATTTTTCAACTTTACCATTTCAATATTAACGCTAAATGTATTATTCAATTATTAAAATTAAATAATTAAATTATTAAAATTAAAAATAAACTATCAATACAACATTATTATGAAATGATAGGAAAATATATGTAAAGTAGGCTATAAATATATATAGATAAGGCATGCGCTTTTCAAAAAATACTTAATATAAATAATAATTAATACTGTGTGATTAACAGATAGACTGTAGTAGTGGCAACCGTTATTTAATCTGTTTTCGAGTGATTGGTTTTTTTTGTCTTCAAGTTTTCAGACACTTCTAGTTAGTTCTAAGTATGGACAATCATTATTTCAGGCAACCATGTTGATTCCCATTTCATTTATATTTTACCTGATGATTGCTTCTTGTTTTGCAGTAAATTCAAATTTGTAGACTAGGCAAAAGTTACAGGGGAATATGCCTCTGAAGTTTGAATTTTCTGCAAAACAAGACCAACCACATATAAAATAGGAATCAAAATGGCTGCCTGCAACAGTGAATTGTCTTTACTTTTTTTATATAATGCTTTTGTTAGTTCTAGAGCACAAGAGATGTAAGTATTCCTATCCGCCATTTTGGTTCCGGAGCAACACGCATAGTATGTTTGTAAAGCGCTAGCAAAGCACCTAATTAGAGTCTTATATTGGTGGTATTGGTATCATTTTTAAGTCAGTGTTTGGAAATAATGAATTAAAAATTATTTTCTTCATTTGTATAAATGAAAATGATTTTTAGTTCATTATTCGATTATTACAAAACAATCCGGCCAATATGTCTTAATTATGCTTTTGTGCTTTCTCATCTGAATTATGCTATTTCAGTCTAAGGGAAATGTTAAAATGATTGGGAAAGTTCAGAAGAAATTTATTTATACATTGTATAAAGGAATTTTCCCATAATTTTTATTTCGAGTATCATATTTTTTTGTCTAATTTTTTTATCTAAATATTTTTTTGTCTAAATTAAAGTAACTTTCCTTGTTTGCGTTTTTTTCAATCTTTTATTATAATAGTGTTAATAGCCAAAATCCTATGGTCCGTTTTCATATGTTTTTTAACAAATTTTTCATGATTTTAATTTATTGGATGGATCTTTTTCAAATTATTGCAAATATCTTGATCATTGTATTGAAAATTATATCTATTTTGTTTATTGTATATTTGTCTATTGAAAATTATATCATTGTATTATTATATCTTGATTTTCTTTTGTAGTATTTAAGACTTTGCTGTTCAGTCTTTAATTAATGAATAAATAAAATAAAATAAATAAATAAACAAATAAATAAATATGTGTTAAAGTGTTAAAATTTTTTTATTACTGTCAAAAAACAAAACATTCAGGAAAAACAAAACAAATTACGTTAGTTTACAGCTTTAAATCCTTTTCAGTTTTTGGGATGCAATGCCGAACATTTTTTTTTTTTTTTGCGGCTTTTACAGTTTTCGGAAAAGTTTTTGAGACACAAAGAGCGAACAGAAGCAACCTAACAGTTTTTAACTTCAAACTGTTACATCCTCGTATAATAATCTTAATTGCCGGAATTTTAAGAGTATATAAACTTGAATATGTTATATGCAAAAGAGAATCAACCCCACAATCTTAAAATATTGTTAATATAATATTATTTGTGAAATTCTGTAAAAAAAAAAGTCATCACCCCAATTATCATGTATTGCATGCATTATTTCATTAATAATAATAATAATAATAATAATAATAATAATAATAATAATAATAGAATATTAATTGAATTATTTTTTATGAAAACTAATGTAATACATGAATTGTTCCCTTTTGCATGACACCATAAATAATGCAAATTTATTTAACCTTCCTATCTGAAAGAGGAAACCGTAAGTACTGTTCTAATCTGTGTCGACCTTGGAAGCAAAAGCTGATAGGAATACTCACCTATTTAGTTAGTTCTCCAATACTAAATGGTAAACACTTATTTTTGTTTTATAACAGGAATAGCACTATGATGATAATACAAACATGTGCTTGTCGTAATCATATCACCTGAGCAATTACTATTTAAGTTCCTACTAATATGATACATAATAGTAATAAAATTATTTCAGCATTTATATCCAGAAACCAACCTTATTAAAATTTACGAAAATGCCGATCAGCAGAGAAGTGTGTTCACTTTAACATTTATTAGTTTTTTCTAACTTTAAGGAAAATAATAATATATACATACCATAGGGAAAGAGCTATTTCATTTTGAATATAGCCTCCTAAGAATGATAATTATTTTCCCAAGAATAATCAAACATATTATTATCGAGACCTCTTATATGGGTAAATTTTTTTTTCCTAAAGTATAATGAAAAGGCTATTTTCAAGTTAGTTACGGCTACTATCAGATCTTAATTGAACCGCTACAAAATAGGAATTTAATAAAAGCGTGATAAAGTGCTTCACTTGTAATACTAATATTGGGACTGAGACAGGTTTATGAACTGATGAAGTTCTCGGCTTGCAGAATAAATTTCGTCATCCCCGTCGATTCGAAAGTAATTTAGGTGAAGACGCTCGTTTCCACCTGCCAGCTACCACAGGGTTGCAGCCTGCGGTCATAGAAGACATACGGGACGGTGAACTCTACCGAGTCAACATTGGGTACAGATGGCGGGTTTCGTACGTGACAGAATTTGTAAACAAATAGATGAGACCTAAACGAATAAAGACGGGGAAAGAGGAATATAGGAAAAGAATAAAGGAAGAGAATGAAGACAGAGAATAAACGTCAGTGACCATGAAGCTGCTGTGTAACGAACACATCTTCAGTAAATACAGAATTGATGCATGACTTTCTGAAAAGTAAAAAAAAAAAAAAAAATTATCCTAACGATCATATACGCACACACAAAGGCAGACACAAATACAAACAATGACTGCTAATGGCCAAAGATCATTTTTATATAAATACAGAGCGTTTGTAATTAAACTCTCCTATATTTTAACTGACATACTGATATGTTGAAACAGTGTTTAAATTAATATACAGGATGCGTAATTAAACTGACAGTACTCAGAGCCATTTGTAGCACCAATCGAAATGACATCAAATTCGATAGGAGGACTAATGACGACATGGGAGAAAGGATTTCGTGAAGGGAAAAAAACTGTAGTTCTAAACATCGCCACTAGGGGTAAAGGTAGCGCTGTGCAAAAAAAGTTACAAAGAATATACAAAGTAATTATAAAGACGAAGTTGAAGTGAAACATCACGTTTTATTAGGCACATTCCCTTCCCCGACGAGGACATCGATCACCTTCAATGTGTCAGTCAAGCATGAATTTCAATGCATTAATTTCAATTCGTCACAAACTCGCAGGTTGTGACGGATTCTAAACTCATGAAAAGCGGCTTACTACATTGGAATAATGAAGATAAAACTACTTCACACGTAACGCGTGTTGAGGCAACGTAAGAAGCATGTTGAGCCGAGCTGGTTCTCGGAACGTCTTTCGGAGCTTCCCCATTTTTTTTATAGCCCGAATTACTGGCGATATTGTCACCTACATAGTCGAAAATTTGTATAAAGGCTTTTTACCTGCGTTTTAAGCAAATTCATGGCTACGTAAACAATAACAGCGCCAGCTTTTCCCCTGTCGGCGAGATTTGGAACTACAATTTAGTTTTCGCCGAATCCTTCTTTCCTTCTCGTAATTAATTCCTCTACCAAATTTGGTATCATTTCGGTGGTGAGATCGAGCTACAAAAGGCTCCGAATGCTGTCAGTTTATTAACAAGTATCCTATACAGGGTGAATACAAAAGTCTGAACCCCCCTTTTATGTTTTGAACCGAAGCAGATATGTCAATTTTGATGAATCCAATGAATAGGAAGTTGTGGGTGTCCTATCCCATAGTGCACTTTTCATAATCCCAAATATGCAAATTATGACACATTCAAAATTTATCTCAAAAACCGTAAGGGATAAGAGGAAAAAAACCCAAATGCAAACTTGTTCAGCATAAAAAAACAAACAAAACAAAAAAAATCATCCAAATCGGACCAACCAATCACCCACAATCACGTGGTGAACTACAAACAGTCACACTGCACACGGAAAACTGAATGTTGATATTTCCACCATGTAAAGCATGCAAATCAAAAAATTAACATAAATTACCATACTCACGTTCACTTTCATGCGGAAAAGCAAATAAAAGGCATGTTCAGCACATAGAAGACAGAACAATTCCAGGATGGCAAGCTACACTGTTCCGGAAATGGTCAACATGATCTGCTTCGGAGAGGCAAGGAGAAACCTACATGCTACAGTTAGGTTGTATCGAGACAGATACCCTAACGAACGCCATCCATCTCGTCAAACAATGCGTCACATTATTCAAAGATTCGAGGCTACAGGAAATGTTAATGCAGAACGAGGGCGACCAAGGGCACAAGGCGACGAGGATACAACAACACTAGTTCTGGCTGCAGTTGCTGCAAATCCCCACACGAGCAGCAGCGCAATTGCTGCAGATGTTGGGTCACATCAGAGGACTGTTCTCAACATTCTACGCGCACATCATTTTCACCCATACCATATTCATTGTCACCAGGAGATACTGCCATTGGATTATGTTGCTAGGGCCACCTTCTGCAACTGGATACTTACCTGCCTGGATGACAATCCAAACTTCATTCATGAGGTGTTGTGGACAGTTCACTAGGGATGGAGTTATCAACAGGCACAACCATCATCATTGGGTAGACGAAAACCCACGATGTCTGCGAGAAGCAACTCATCAAGTGAACTGGAGAATCAATGTGTGGTGTAGATTGTACAATGACACTGTGGTTGGACCCTATTTTTATGATGAAACACTGACTGCAGAACGCTACCGGGCTGAAATTCTCAACGTGGTAATCACAGACTTCACTGACAATTTGCCATTGGCCTCGTATCAGCGCATGTGGTTTCAGCATGATGGATCTCCTCCACATTAGGGGTTGGTCGTTCGCGAGCGTCTAAGTGAGATGTTTGGACAACAATGGATTGGCCGAGGAGGACCAGTTAGTTGGCCACCCCGCTCCCCTGATTTTACACCACTTGACTTTTTCTTGTGGGGATACCTGAAGGACAAGGTTTATGCGTAGCAGCCCGCCTCACTGGAGGATCTGGTTAACGAATCTAGGAAGCGTGCCGAGGAGTGACACCAGCCATGCTTGCCGATGTTTTGGCGTCAGTTAGGTTCTGTGTCCAATTGTGTTATGGTGCCCACGGTCGTCACATCGAGCATTTTGTTGATTAAACTTTTTTTTAAAACTGTTTGAAGTAACTTGTTTGTGCAGTGTGACTGTTTGTAAGCTACAAACAGTTCACCACGTGATTGTGGGTGATTGGTTGGTCCGATTTGGATGACTTTTTTTTGTTTTGTTTGTTTTTTAAGCTGAACAAGTTTGCAATTGGATTTTTTCTCTATCCCTTACGGTTTTTGACATAAATTTTGAATGTGTCCTAATTTGCATATTTGGGATGATGAAAAGTGCACCATGGGATAGGCCACCCATAACTTCCTATTCATTGGATTCAACAAAATTGACAAGTCTGTTTCGGTTCAAAAAATAAAAGTGGGGTTCAGAATTTTGTATTCACCCTGTATATTAGCCCAAACACTGTTTCAACATACCTGTATGACACTTAAAATATAGGAGAATATTAATCAGAGCTGGGAGCGGTTCATATCTCGCTAAGAGTATATGTGTTTATTTCAAAGGGAAATTTCATGTAGCTTCCCAATAAAGCCCACAGAAAACGAATGAAGACTTAACTATTATAAAGAAAACACATATCTAAAATGAATACAATGAAATCTAAATAAATTGACATTTATTTATTAAATTTATGCTTTTATTATTCAGTGAAGAGTGTCACATTATTTATTCAGGTGAGTCACCATACAATGAATAAAATTTTAGGGAGCGAATAATGAAAGCATAGAAAACGGCGTAAAGCAATACACTTTTATTTGCATTTTGATGCCCTCAAGGTGCAAGAAGGCGCCAGGCTCTGCAGGTCGTGTCCATCCTTCTCTGTTTCCGTGAGTCCACAGCTAAAGCCGTTCCACCGATTTCGATGAAATCTTAAATTTGGGGATTTTCAAAAAATTTATAGAGGAGTTTTCAGTTCAAACTTATGCTGAAAATAAAACCAAAAACATGTCAGAGATTTTCTTAAAGAGAACTTAGAAAATATTTTTGAATTTATATAAAGATTTTTATTAAAAAATACGACCTTATGTTCAGAATATCTTTATAATGTTACACAATTATCATCAAAGTTTTCGTCCACACAAAACAATATTGTCATAAATTTGCCTTTCTTTAAAAAAATTAATCCTAAATGGAAAACAGAGCTCTCGTTCATTATTAAATTAATTATTTTCATCGAGGATCGCTTTGAAAAGTATTTACAATGAAGAAGTCTGTGAGGTAAACAATACGTCATTATATTCCTTTCTTAAATTTTTTCGTATAGCTCTCAGTCTTTAGTAAATGGGGCCTAATTATTCAGCCTACATTTGGAAGATTCTTTTCCACATTTAACTCAACTAAGAAACACGTATGGAAAGATTAGTTCTGCAGCTTTAAAGGCGGGTAAAACTATAACTATTTTATCAAACGACGGGCTCATAATATTGAAGAGGAATTTTTTTTATTGTAAATAATATTAATAGCTATTATGAATTTCTGCATATGAATATTTTTTAATAAATTTCTTATCTCTTATTTTTGTTCGATTCTATCTGAAGTTAAATTCTATCTGATTAATAAACTTTTTCGGATGTTCAGGCTGTTGAGTGCTTCTAATATTATTGAAGCTCATGCAAAATTTCTATTCTGAAAACTCCAGGCTTCGAAGACAGTGCAGTGGAAATAAAAATTAATTGTTCAGGGATATTTTAAAAATTAATCATTCATGGAAATAAAATTTGTAATTTCCTTTAAATATGCATATTTCTTCTTAAACAATTCTACATTTAAAAATTACTTTTCCAACCCAACCACTTTAAAAAGATATAAGAACGCCGTCAACGTCGAAAATTAAATTTAAGCTTTGTTTGCATATCTCTTTTATGAGAAACGACGTGGAGAAAAATTTATGAAAATAATTTAAAAGATTATGAAAGAAGTGACTTCTCAAACAAGAAATTACATTTTCTGGTTGTACGAAAGATAGCTCCCCATTTATTCATTCATGACATGGGTGGTCATTTTAATGCGCGTGCAATTATTCGAACGAATGTTCTGCATTTTATCAAACTGTTTGGGCGTACATTTTTTCTATGTTTTGCGCTGTTCACCTTTAACACCTCAAAGAACTCGAGTGCTTCGAGCTTCGCGCAAGTTTTGAATCGATTCGACGAGAATTAGTTTTAAATTACATAGAACGAAAGGCTTCTTCTTCATAGACGGTGTGGCTTGTGAAAATGGTCAGTCACCTCCAACTCCAAAAGGGTCAGCTTTCACCTGCCTTACAGGAACCAGCCGAAAACACTGGGGAACGGAGCGAATAATGGGGGAAAGGGTGTTGGGGGAGGGGCGCACGGAGCATTCATTCAGAAGAAGGCCGTCGTAAAATTCACTACAAGCCCTTGACTGAAGAAGAATATTCAATAAATTTCCATCTTCTGCCTTCATTCGCTTGGAGGTTACATAGATTTGATTACGGGGGTGTTGAAGGAATTACAAGAAATATAATTTCATAAATAATTAATTCATATTAAACTTCATGTCGAATTAAATTCTAATAAAGAAACAACAAATTAATAGATCTAAGATAATTTTTATTAAATGGGTGGATAGATTTTTTCAACTGAAAAAATAAAATTAGAATGCATTAATTATCAACATATAGATGTTTCTTTAATACGTTTTCTTTTAATTTTTATTTTAAATTCCCCTCTCCCTTACCCAGTCTTTTTTCCTCTATATAATGCTAACACCAAATGCATCCCACTTATTACTGATTTTGCCTAGTATTTTAGGTCCAAGCGCCTAAAATGCCAAATTTTAGACTTTAAACAATGCGACAATCCTCTCTGTCCACGTATTAATCACAAAGCGAACTAATGCAGTCAACATCAATAATTAGCGCATGACTACGGAAGCAATTAACTACATTAATTTATTATCTATGATGGCAATGGGGACTTAAAGACACATTTGTCACATTCAAGTTTATTCCCCATAGACATAACATTATTTGGCTTTGTGCCAAGAAAAGATTGCCCGCCGCTGGTTTATAATTGAAGCCTTATGTTGGGTGTGTGGGATGTAACACACCATTCACTCTTGCTTTGTTTTCAATTTGAAGTCACGGAATGCTATTTGGGTTTGTGATCTTGAAAATAAAAATGCTTTCAGAACGTTTTATTAAATTAAAAAACCGCACTGAGATCTGAAGTTAACTTTCACTACTTACATGAATTTTGTTTTTGAACTAAAGTATATCCAAATCACACATTTAGACTTTAATAGGTATAATGGGAATACATTAATTGAGAACAAATTTTCTTCGAAAGCGCGAGAAATATTTCTTTATAGCAATTGTTGCCCATAAAACTCGTAATTTATTATTTGAACGGGCAATTTTTTACCCTTTAAAGTTTTTTCGTACAACCAAGCATATTATTTGTGGGGAAATAAAAAACAGTGCGATATTCAGATTTAGTATTTTTTAGAGAATTAATTCAAGCATCACAGAATTTATTAGAGTATTTGCTTTCATCACATTTCTGATGTTATAAAAACAAAGATTAAAAAATAGCCACGGTTTAGGGTCTGGAATCTCAGAAATTCATTAATTACGCTGCCTAAAAAAGAAATAAATAGAATTTGTCTTAATTCGTTTAAATGCTGTATAAAGGTGATTGCAAGACGTAGTGACAGAAGTGTGTGTATTGAAGTAAAACTTGGCCAAATATATGATAAATTTAACAATGAAAACTGGCAAAAGTCAAATAGAAATAGAAATAATAAAAAAAAATTAAATATAGTAAAAATACTTTTTTTGTTTACTCGTCGGGGACATATGAAATAAACTCGATCACGCTTCATGCACAAGAATTAATCTTCTGGACACTGCGAAATTTGACATTGAGGAATTAAAGACGATCTCACCTTCTATGCTATCCACATTTCCCTCTGACGGTTTTCTCACGGTTGTCGCTCTTTTATGCGCTCATATTAATACAATTCTCATTCAAAAACTCGAAAACATAAAGATTTAAAGGCTACAAAGCGTAAATCGTAAAACAGTGTAATGTCTTGAGTACAGGATTTCCTAGTAAAAATTTCCCAATTGAAGATGGGCCCCTCAGAGAATTTAATATGTAAACCTAGAATATATTGATAATCGGGGAAAAACCCAAACTTTCTTATATTTGGAAAGTATAAATTATATTAATTCCATATGATAACGATGTAAGGCTATCCTATATGACTATATTACATTTAACATTTGCAGTGAAGCTAGGAAGTATAAAAATTTCAACATAAATTCTTCCCGGTATTAATACATAAAAAGAGGATAACATTAAGAAAAAAATTATTTTTGTTTTTTATCGAAGTCTCCATCCTCAGATGCTTTTTCCCTTTCATTTATTATCAAGAAAGTGATTGTAGTTTTAATAACGTGGGTGATAAATCAAAACGAGGTCTCATCTTTCTAGAAAAAAAAGAAACAACGGTAATAACCATAAAGAGTTGGTATGCTCCTTTAATATTATCTGCCTAATTTTTCCATCTACTAAGCTAAAAGTAGAAGTTATGGAGCGAACTCATATTTTGTAAATTTATTGTTTAAAATATATTATATTAGAAAGAAAAAGGATAAAAGAAATATAAAAGAAATCTTTTGGCGTTGGATTTTATATTAGACTTTTTAGAACTCGATTTAAAACTTAATGTTTTCAGTGAAAGTCTTCGAGTTTAATTTTACACCTAACCAAAACTAATCTTCTTCTAGTTGATGATGATGATGCAATGATATAGCAATCCTTTCCAAGAATTATAACAATGAACATAAAATGATGATGCAATATGGATAAGTTTCAATTTGTAACAATGCATAGAATTCCTGTTATTCAGGCTTTTCTTAGAAAAGAGAGTTATTTGTACTTAAAAATTTCTCGAAAATCTTTAAAAATGGTCAGTAACTGGAGATAATGGCGAGTTAGCAGACTAATGAGAAAGAGTGGAAAGACGACGCAGGAAGCATTCCTTTAGCTCCGTGCTGTATTGAGCAAATGGGAAGCAAGTAAATAGGAGATTCGGCGACCGCTAGACTACACAAAGTGATGAATGGCCAAGTTTTGCTTCAACACATCGAGAGAAGAGTGGAAATTGCAACAACATCAAGTATAC
Organism: Rhysida immarginata; assembly: GCA_023313115.1. Lineage (NCBI taxonomy): Eukaryota > Metazoa > Arthropoda > Chilopoda > Scolopendromorpha > Scolopendridae > Rhysida > Rhysida immarginata. Next base: position 819,728 of record JAHWFO010025184.1, read on the forward strand.
ATCTGAATTAAGATTACGTGAATAAGAAATTATTTAGTCTAGCAGTGGCATCCATTGTCAGCCTTTAAAAACTTTTTTGTCGAATTTTCATTAAGAATTTTTACTGTATTAATTGTAAGCATTTTCATGTGTTTATTTTTAAGTTATTGCAAAATTTAATTTAATTTTTTGAGATTGTTCTGTATACCTACATGTGTAATTATCCCGGGCAACGCCGGGTACCTTTGCTAGTTAAGAAATAAATATGAGCTACTGTCTGAAATAACTGGAAAAAAACAAACATTTTCTCCTCGTTTAAATAAAGGTTAGCGAATAAGAAAACAAACACGGCCAACATTTCCTCAAAAACACTCATCTTTGTTTAATTCCTTTTAAAATCTATTCTCCATTGTCAACTGAATCGCAAAGATTAGGTGGAAGAATTAAATTTTTATTAACTTTTAAAAATCGTAAAGAAGGTATCTTTCAAATTTAAAAGGGATAAATTATTGCAGAAGAATGCATAATTAATCCGAATCCAAAGCGCAAATACAAATGTTATTTACATGTTCCTTGAAATGGTAATTAACAAACAAGGTTTCGCTCTCTTCAATGAATAAAACAGAAAAATTCGCTCGATGGAATCTTTTTTTACTATAAATGCTTCATATTTAAAGCTCTGACACTATACCTTTCTTTTACATCGAAATATATTCGTGATTAACATTACTGTAATACAAATTAGAAATTATGCTTTAACTTTACGACAGCCAAATCTATATACAGGGTGTAACTAAAGGTGTGTTACAAACTTTGGGGAATGATAGAACTGGTCAAAATAAGCATTTTTTGTTCTATGAAGATTGGTCCACAACTGCATTGTTTAAGAGTTATAGCAACTGTTCAAAATGACGCCCTTCAGCGTCAATTCAGGCTTGCATTCGTCGCTGTACGTTGCAAGACACCCGTTGCAGCATCTGCTGGGATCCCTGATGTTGTCTGCTGCTACAGCCAATCGTGCGATGAGTTCCTCCACTGAATTAACCATTGTTTCGTAGATCAGGGACTTTAGGTGGCCCCACACAAAGAAATCCAATGGTGTTAGGTCTGGTGATCGTGGCGGCCAGGTAACTGGACCACCCCGTCCAATCCAACGATCGCCAAACGTATCAGTGAGGAAGGCCCGGACATGCTGTGAGAAATGTGGAGGTGCACCATCATGTTGGAACCACATTACTTGACGGATGTTAAGAGGTATGTCATCCAACAGTTCAGGCAGCACCTCCTGAAGAAAGACGAGATAGGTTTGTGCATTCATACGAGCTGGGAGAATGTACGGCCCAATGAGGCGATTGCCAACAATACCAGCCCACACGTTGACAGAAAATCGTTGCTGGAAGCGCCTTGTCGAAATGGCATGTGGGTTGATACGGTCCCAAACATGGATATTCTGGTGGTTGAAAATGCCTTCCCTGGTGAAGGTTGCTTCATCAGTGAACAGCACCTGCTGTGGGAATGCTGGTTCCTCTCTACAACGTGCAAGAAACCATCTGCAGAATGCCATACGTGATGCAAAGTCAGCAGCTCCAAATGCTTGCACTCGTTGCATACGAAACGGATGAAACAGTTGGTCATGCAGAACTCGCCAAACAGACATGTGGTCCCGTGTTCATGATGTGTGCAAGCGCACGGGTGCTACATGTTGGTCTTTCGTGAACTCTATGAAGCACAGCTTCTTCGAATTGAGCGGTACGACGGGTGCGAGCGCGCCCATGCTCTCCACGCATCACAGCTACACTTCCTGTTGCTCGTAGACGTCGCACAAGCCGAGCAAACATTGTGTGAGCTGGCTGACGACGTTGTGGAAACTGCCGTCTGGACAGACGACAAGCAGCCCTTCCATTACCGTCTGCAGCACCGTACACTAACAACATGTCAGTGCACTCGTTAAAGGTGTAGTCCATATCCGGATGCGATCACACACGTTAGATTTTTTAGTGTGCAGGATCTGCTTGCATGGTAATGTGATGGTGTGGTCATGTTACTTTAAAAATTTACATGACCATACCATCATTCAGAAAGGGGTGTGTCATAAGCCTGCATTGATGCTGAAGACGTCATTTTGAACAGTGGCTATAACTCTTAAACGATGCAGTTGTGGACCAATGTTCATAGAACAAAAAATGCTTATTTTGACCAGTTCTATCATTCCCCAAAGTTTGTAACACATCTTTAGTTACACCCTGTATATAAAGAAGGATGTTTGTGGGTCTGTGGGTCTGTGGGTCTGTGGGTCTGTGTGTATGTTTTTTATACAAATCTACAGTTTTATTCCGATCTTGATAAAATTTCGCATACATGACCTTCAAAGCATGAGGAAGGTCACTGTCTACCTCAGATTTCGGAAAAATAATAAATATCGATAAAAAATCGATATTCATGGTTATGGCAAGGCATATTAATGAGAAATATCTCATGACCAACAATGCAAGGCAAAGTTTGTACAACAGTAGGTATCAACAATGGTATCAACACGCAATTCACAAACGCTCTGCATGGACCAACAATCAATATCTCATGACTAACAATGAAAGGAAAAGTTTGTGCAAGTGTAATTATCCCGGGCAACGCCGGGTACCTCTTCTAGTGTACTCTAAAAAACTTTAAATATTAAGCTATTAAAAAATTAATATCAAATCCAAATTTTTCTGTTTCATATGAGAAACTTGTTTCCAAAAGGTACCAAATCCAAAAAAGCAAATTTTTCAGAAAACAATAAAAACTTCTGGTAATCACATATGTTTTGCTGTATAATTGAATATTTATTCGCTGTTTTACCTGGGATGTGGTATCTTTTAGCACCCAGTAAGTCACACAACATGTACAACTAGGTTCCACGAAGTACTGCCACATCTTATCTCAATTTTTAATTTTTTGGATTTGGCACCTTTTGGAAACAACGTTTTCATATAGTATTAATTATTGAATTATTAATTATGTTATTATGATAGAAGGATAATAAGTAGTACTATGCAATAGTTGTAATAGATACACGAGAATTCAGTCACATTACATTCAAAAGTGGCATGAATAATAGGCTCTTCAAACCTTTACTTAAAGCTCAAGAAATAATGTGCTACTCGTTTTATTTTTTTGACGTAGAATACGTCTTACGTTTGAGACTAGGATGCCGCGCTTAAATCGTGAATGTCACGAAAAGTGTTGACCACGAAAACGTTAAAAACGTAAAAAATATTATTGATAGAAAAAGGATGATAGCGCATTCGATACAGTATAGAACAAAGCATGGTTTAGACCATCACTGATTTCGAGCTGACCTCATTGGCTGATGCAATCGCAGTGCAAAGTTGAGTCAGAAATTCTGCTCTATGGCGGATATTAAATTAGTCTAGCTCCGGCTTCCTTTGTGCTATCACGACGTTTGAGGTGTCATTTGTTTTATCTTTCTGCGCTTTATAAAATGGCTTAAAATTTAAACCTCAGTATTTAATAATGTCTAAGATATCGGCTTTCGAAGTGTGGAAATTTCGCAAAAATTACAGAATTTCCAAATTTATGCCTAATAAACACGAGAAAAATTATAAAAACCGTCACAGGAATATAGATCGAGAGATGGGGAATCCAAAAAGACCCGGATGTTGGATGTTGAGCGTCAATGGGCTCAACAGGAACGCCGCCAAGTGAGGCGCCGCGCCGTCAAGATGAACTATAACTCGATACGAATGTGCCAATAACTGAAAGTTCGACGCAAATAACATATCTGATAACATAAACGTTTCTACATGGAGTGATTGAATTCAACCAGTGGAAGTCCATAATGAGCCATAACCGTCAACATTAACAGCATCTTCATCAAATATAATTTAAGTAAGGAGGGGCATATATGCGAAAATTTGGGTGACTGAATTCATATTTCGTTTTATATTCATTAACAATGAATTTGAATATTCATGTAATGTTTATAATAGATTTTAGTTTGAGAAGGACTTAAGCACCCACATAACGGTAGTGTGATTTGCTCCATCAGTTTCATCAGTCCAATGTGAATGATTTCATGCTGTGCATTCATTACAATGAACAAATTTAAAACTATTAGACACACTGCAGATGTGTGCCTAAGACTTGGGATGTAGTATCTTCTGCGTCAACCATTTGATGAGCCACATTTGTAGACTAGTCGCCAACATTTCGACCGTTTTGCCAGTGATGGACAAAGAAGATTTAGATGAAAATTCAACAGGCTAAATCTATGAATCAAAAATATGATGAGAGACCAGCAGAGTTAGATACCATAAGTTTAGCTCATTTTATTGCATGGTATACACCGGTTGAGAAAGACATTTCAAGAGAAGAGATGTTGGTGATACAGATGGCCATAAAGCTACTGAACAACAAAATACTGATAATGAAAACGATGGAGCCTATGACATTTTTAGTTCAAACATCAATACATATAGAAGCAGAAATGTGGGCACAGAGTGATTAGATACCTGTGGCTCTCCTGTCACCTTTTACGAGTCGTCGTAGGCCCCGCTCACCCCGTTGGTCAATGGCTCGTGACTCTTTACAGTGATGGCGTTGGGACCGATTTCTGTCCCTGCTGTCCACTCTTTGTACACCTTCACTACAGCGGACCGTGAACAGTTTACAAATCGCGCCGTTTCGGAGATGGTGCCACCCTTGCTGCGATAGCCTATTATCATCTCTTTTTGGATGTCCGTTAAATCTGGACGTTTACCCATCTTGAGGCTCGTGGACCTGCCTTTTGATGCACCAGCTTTAAAGCTTTCTCAGCCTGTTTTGCAAATTTTGCAATGTGTAATCCTTGTTGGGGCGAACCATGCGTGTGCCTTGAAGGATAGATGCGTGTCATTGATCTGACAGTGTAGATGGATTCGAATTGAGGACACAAATTAATCAGTCTAGTTGTATTAGATCCGATGCACTCACCAAACATGGTGTAATAAGTTATAGGAAACCAGGCGGTGTTGCGATCTTCAGAAATATTAAATCTTTAACCGAATGCGAACATACACTGATAGACTGGTCAAACTATAAATGACTGATTGACGCTGGTATCGGTAATATTTATATGGTTAAAGTGTGGTGAGATTTATACTAGGCATTGTTTAAAATCATCCTACTGTTCGATATCTGATATGGCAATGTTGTTGTTCAGTGCGATCATGAAATATTCACAAGCAACTACAACATGGAGGTGGATACTGATGTGCAAATTATGACATTTGGTTGGTTTGGTTGGTTTATTAGAATTTTTGGCGTCGACTACTAAGGTCATTTTGCGCCTTTTACACAAGTTATATCTGTACGCAGTCCGGGACAAACACAAACATCCATGCCCACGGCTGGATTCGAACCCACGACCAGGCGGACTCGAGAACTAGAAAGCCTACGCCCTAGCCCTCTCGGCCACCTGGCCGGCTATGACATTTGGAGACTTCAATGTAGATGCTACATTAATCTTACAGTTCTTGGCTTTGTGAAGAAACGTTTCAATTTAGACTACATGCCCATCGAATCACCTATTACATTGGGTAGCAGTACTACAGATTTGATATTGATTCTAGTCTGTTGACATTTGTATCATATTTCTCTTATCACAGACCACTGATTTGTAAGTTGTGAAATTACAAAGGTTATAATTAAGGTTCGGTTAAAAATAACGAGTCTGGTTAAAAAAAATTATGATATATTGCAAGTATATTGAACATTTTATGTCAGAAATTAAAATTTTTAAATTGTGTTTTACAAAATGATGTCTTATTCGCCATGTAGCCACAAGACGTATTCTACGACTTAACTAGCGGCCGTGTCCTAACACAGTCCCGTACAATTTTTATGATTTCACCTATAGTAAAAAAGGTATTTCTCAATACCATTTTGATTTTTAGCACAATTTCATTAGAAAAGGGCTGATGGGACTGGTTTGTCGTGTGTCCGTCCTGTAGACACAATTCCAATAATGCCTGATTACATCCGAAAAAAAGTCATTTGATAGTATCAGCATAAAGGACAGACAGCATTGTTTCTTTCAATAGAAAGGCCGCCAAACCATTGCAGTAGAAAATTGAACAAATCAACGCTTAGTCTTTATCGATCTATAACGGTGAACGAAAAGCATACCTTCTTGCACGAAAACGCAAGTAGACCATGCCTCGTAAAATCACAGCTTTAAATTCTACTACGTATATTCTGCCTCCTCAACATATTCTCCTCTTTTGTTGCTGTAATACTTACTTTGGAAATAAACAGTGCTGTAAACAGGAGCTGTCGTGAGACCAATGTGCAGTTTATCGCATTTAGAGTTGTTCAAGGTCTTGGAAGGTCATTGAAATAAAACCACTAATAATAAGAGATATTATTTTGAATAAATCTTTGCTTCCTAAAATTAGCATTTCAAACGAAGCGATTAAAGATAAATTATAATGACACATATATAATTGTGCAATTAGAACAATGATGGCCAATAGGGGGCCCGCGGGCACACAGGTGGCCCGCAAGATCTTCCCGTGTGGCCCTCCAAAAGATAGGTATTAACATTTGGGGTGTTAAAATTTGTAGATTTATGGGGTGATGTGTCATTCGTGTATAGTATAAACGTAAAGTTCTATGATGAGGCCCGATAGTTTAAAGAATTTGGGCGTCATTGACTTAGAATATCATTCTACGAATACTTGTAAAGTTGCAGAGCTTTAATTGAATGCCGAGAGACGTCGCTAGGAGCACCTTTCATCTAGAGTCCCTGTAAGTAAAGTTTTTACTTACAGGGACTCTACTTTCATCACAAAAACGAAAGTTTGTAGTTTATTTTTAAGTTTGCGTAAAGATGGCAATCGCACAACAGAAGGCATTTTGTATTTTTGAATTTGCTAAAACGGAATCTGTTGCAACTCTTCAACGTGCGTTTCGTCCTAAATAAAATAACTTGTCCTCCCAATAGGCGGAGTATCATACGATATTTTTCTCAGTTTCGTGAAAAAGGGTGCCTTTGCGAAGGCAAAAATTCTGGTCCCGCATAGTGTGCAACGGATTCATCAAGTGTTCGCGCGCAGTTCGAGAAATCAACTCGACGAGCTAGCCGGGAGCTGCAAATTTCTCAACAACCAACTGTATGGAAAGTGGTGAGAAAACGATGGTTTTTCAAACCATTCCAGTTATAGCTAGTACAGACTCTTACCAAAAGTGATAAAGCACAGAGAATTGATTTTTTGCTAGTTTATTCTTATTCAGAAGGAAGACGATTCCTTCATGTCTAAGCTTGTTTTTAGCGATGAAGCGTCCTTTCATACCAACCACAGAGGAATAAGAAACGGTTAAATCAACCGGCACCGTGTAAAAATTTAGGGTCAAGAAAATCCTCATGAAACCGTCAAACATGAGCGTGATTCTACCAAGGTTAATGTGTTTTGTGCTGTATCCAAAGACCCAAGTTTTTGGCCCATATAAATTCAATAAGAGCTATAAATTAATTAAAATGAATAAAATAAAAAAAAATTAAAATAAAATGAAATTAAACTTAAATAAAAATAAATAAATTAATAAATATAAAATAATATTTAAAGTTATATAATAAGCAATCAAATGTAATAAAATTAAATAAATAAGCTTTGTTGAAGTCCATGACTAGTATCACGATAATTACTGAAAATAAAAGAATAAAACCAAGTGATACGGAAACAGTGATACGGAAACAGTGTTATTTATTTATTTGATGAGGCAAATAAATAACACTGTTTCCGTATCACTTGGTTTTATTCTTTTATTTTCAGTTAAATAAATAAATAAAAAAGTAAATTAAATTAATAAGATAAATAAATTAATTAAATAAAAGAAATAAATAATTAATAAATTATTAATAAACTATTTATTAAACCATAATATAATAGCGACAGTGCATACATCAGCGAAAAACATGTAATGCGCATGCGCCTTGCTCGTTTCTAAGCAACAAGCGAAAAGCAGCTTGAAAATTCACTCGCTTCACGCAACTAGCGCATATCAAAATGCATTCAAAAAAAAATCACATTGCAAAACGCAAAAAGCGAGCTATCGAAATGCATGGAATGAATTTGATTACCGAATGACTAAAGAAGAGAAGACCAGCGTTTTTCAAAGGGGTTGGTGAAGGACGTTCTGGTCTGGGTGGCTTTTGCCTATGGTGGCAAAACAAATTTAGCAATTCCTGGTGGTCGCATTAATGCCACTAAAAGTTCACCTTCATGCAACGTAATCTCACAAATGATCTAATGTATCAGCAAGACTATGCATTTTGCCATGCAGAAAAAGCAACATTAAAACGGTTGCTGAACCAAAATATTACAACTTTAGATTGGCCAGCATGCATTTCTGAATTATGGTGTGAGAAATGCCTTCTTGGCATGAATTGGATCCTCTAATATCTGTAGATGGTCATTTGAACGCCAAAGCATAAATAAACATCGATGCAGATCAAATTCACCCTTTCATGCTCACAGTTTATCTAACGCAGATGGCTCCTTCCAGCTGGATAATGCACCAGCACACAGAGCCAGAATTATTATGGACTGGTTCAAGGAACATGACAGCAAGTTCTCCTTGCTGCAGCGGCCGGTTCAGTCCCCAGATCTCCATCCCATTGAATATCTTTGGGATGAGTTGGACAGGGCCGTTCGCTCTTTGCGTACACCTCCATCGAATCTCCGGGAATTGCGTGAAGCTCTCATGTCTGCATGGGCCAAGGATGATGAATATTTTCAGCATCTCATTGAATCCATGTCCAAACGAATACAGTCGGTTTTGAAGCTAATGGATGTTCAACACGCTACTAGATAGGTACACTTAATAAAGTGGAAGCTCAGGGGAGAAGCTTGCCTCGAATATTTATTCGACTTTCTTTCTTAAAAAAATCATTTTATTATTTATTTTATTCATTGTTTGAACAGAACACAGGGCTGCTTTTCCACAAATAGTTTTATTAGACACTTATGTATATTTCCGAAATGCTATCGATAGACCTTTTATCGAAATTTTGCTTTGCAGTCGAAATATACGTACATCCATAACTAATAAGCCTATTTGTGGAAAAGTGGCCCTCTGGTCTATTTCTTGAAGTATGCATCCACCGGCATAAGGTATTCAGTTTTATCTACTTTTTGTCTAATTAATATAGAAATCTGGATGGTGCTAGAAACGAATGGCAGTGTCTTCAATGACGATTCGTAGGGCTTTATATATATCTAAAACGAGTTCTGAATCGAATTCTTGAGCTTTTGGCAATTTGGATTATAATCGGGTTTCTCGAATGTCATGATTTGATTTTACGGTAAGGGGAAGGCCCCCCTCCTCTTTTTCTCACGGTTTCTTTTAAGTGGAGGGGAAAGGAAATTTATACAGGTCTTCACTCGTCAAATTTAATATAGTTTTGTATTCATGAATTTGCATGAATTATAATACATCTCGCATAATTTTATCTATCCTATAATAGGAAATTGGTTTTGGTTATGCATATTTAAGGAACACGTATTCGCTTTTGTAAAACGAGGAAGTTACTTGCAATAAAAGTTTCCTGTTTTAACTTTTCTAGTTATGCAAAGGACATAATTTATTTATAGTATTCATAAACAATTTAAATTTCAATGCCAATATTAATGACTAAATAGTAATTAATGGACTATCTCTTAATTTATTCATGCGCTATCTAAAGCTTATAATTTTATATTCACTGTCAATTTTTGTTGAAACATGAGAGAGAAGTATGTATGAGAGAGAGAGAGAGATAGAGTTGAAAACACGAGAGGTGGCTGTCCCTCTCTCCCTTTCATTTTACCTCCTCTTCAATCATCAGTGTAATGGCTTCAATTTCCATTCATGCTGAACGAGGCACACACTTGCACAGGTGCCGCGCATATGCCTCTCTGATAGAAACCTCCTGATACAAGCGGGGGTGAGATGGGGAAAGAAATGCTTGCTGCCGCTCTCTTCCCTCTTTCTATGCATGTGGATCTCGGCGTCGATCGATGAGGTAAACTTTTTTTTTTTTTTCAATATACTTCACCGTTGTCCATATTTTATGATCCCCAAACGCACGTGAATGGTTTATTTTGGTCCCAAAACTGAAAGAGCCTCCCCACCCTCTGGCTTCCTTTACTCTCTCCCTCTTGGGTTCATTCTAATACTCGTAAACGTCGCTCATTTGCAACCTAATGAGTCCAAGCCTTGGATTAAAGGGGGAGGGGGGCGCTATTCATAACCACCCTTCACGCTTAATCCGCATTAGATAATTCATCCACAGGAGATTAATGTGGTTTGTGTACTTAATAAATGTACTTAAAAAAATGGGGGGAAAACGAAAAACTTTACACAAGGCAGACATAAATTCAACATAAACCTAAACCTTTTAATAAATATTTTAAACCCAAGTAAGTGGGATGTAAGGATACAATATGCATTTCAACTTGGCACTTAAACAATCCGATATATGTAAACTCAGTTTTATAAATATTTTGAGTGAAGACGTAATTAGAACTGATTATAGAATTTGTTAATTGAACTGTTCAAATACAAATTATCTAAAGTTGACAATAAAACTTTCATTTATGGTGAACACATTGTATTCTATAGTATACTGAATGTAAACTATTTTACTAGTGATATATAAGATTAAATTGTAATAATCAAAAATTAAAACATTTTCATTTAACAGAATAGTTTTCCTAAAGTGCATAAAGGGGAGGGGAAGGTGAATATTAGAGCATTTAAAATGATGTAGATTATTTAATAAATTATATACACGATTATCTATATATGCATGTTAAATTAAAATATTCCACTAGTAACTTCCTTCTCGATGAAATATTACGTCATCTGCATATTACGTATTTTGTTGACTAGATTGTAATTGGCTGGTTGATTTTTATTTTTCCAATCCACTTGTACAACCGTTGCATTACAACCGCTTACACTTTGTCAGTCTCGAAAGGAGAATTTAGGACAATTTGATAAGGTTCAATGATCTGCAATAAAACCACTACAGCTGTTCACGTGGTTTTAACGTGTCAACTCATCTGTGTGAGGAAATTATAGTAGGAACATAATCATTCCTGAAAGAAAGGATTAAGTATTATTGTTTGTTGTGTAACGCATATGGCGTTTTCTCAAATTGAAACTTTAATATCAATACACAAAAGTATGATTTTTATGGTTCATTATATGCGGATCTAAATTCATTTGAACTTAGGTATATTGATTTTTAATGATTTTAATGGTCTTCATTACACTTCATGGTCTCCCCATAATATTTAATAACTGTGTGTAATTAAAAGCTAGGAAACAGCTACAATGGCTAAAGCAGTTTTTCGCGGTTAATATCATATCTCGAAATTAATAGTCTTTTATAACTACAAAGTTATTCTAAATATTCCAAATATTATACAGGATTATCTTAATGTATCGGGAAAAATTGTTTAAATTCAAGAACAATTAATAAAAAAAATATTAATGCCGAAAGAAAAGATTTAGTTCGGAATAAAAACCTCACTCTTTCCCAATGTAATGATATAGAAAAATAATGGATACAATGAGATCAAAGAAGAAAACGTGAAAAAATTGAACTGCAATCGTTATAAATGGAAAACGAAAAAATTACCTATATAAACTGTATACCCTCATCACATAAACTATAAAAAGTTTCGTGTTTCATTACATGTATAAGATTTTTAATATTTAAAATTAAAATTAACGAAAAATTAATTCAATTTGTATGATTGAAAATTTAAAGCTTAAATCGAGCAAGAATTTGAATATGCATATACCGGGTGGGCAAGAAATAACGTGAGGTGTTCAGAGCTCGCTAGCGGGAATTCTATTAGGCCAAATGCAGTACATTTTAGTGTATATACTTAGTGGAACATGCAGTTCCGATTTCTGCAAAAAAAAGTACCAAAAGTCGCCATAGGGGGCGCTTATTTCAAGAAAACAATGAATACATTTGCATAAGCGCGTTCCGTGTTTGAGCAGTCATGACAATAAAAGGCAGGGCTGAGGATTTCCCATCATTCACGAACGAATGGCCTGACGATGACGCTTACTCTGCCTGACCGGGCGTTATTAGTCAAGTTGTTTTATCAGAAGAGCGACAATGCAAGTGCTGCCCTTCGTGAATTCCGGCGATTGAAAACGTTACGAAGAGGACCGATGAGCATAACTAACTTACGGAAAATGATTGAACGATTTGAATCTACCGGAACTCCAGGCCGAGGACGCAAACGAATCAGGTAGCAACACGTTGAAGAAGTTGCAACTGCTGTTGTGGAACAGGAGATGACTACTGTGCAGGGTACCAGCAGTGCACACAGATATCCCGTATTCGACGGTGAGGAAACTATTGCATAAGATATTGACATTTTATCCCTATAAACTCACACCTGTTCAACAATTGCTTCCTGGAGATGAACTTACCCGAACTGACTTTTCGTTGAGATTTTTAGCACGTATGGAAGTGGATGATGCATGGGCATGGCAAATTTTATGGAGTGATGAGGCACATTTTTATTTGAATGGTGATATCAATACCCACAACTGCCGTATTTGGGCTGCATCAAATCCACAAGTGTGTCTGCCAACTCCTATGCATTCACCGAAACTAACAGTATGGTGCGGCTTTACTGCTTCTTTCATCATTGGCCCGTGGACCGGTGATGCACTTTTTTGCAGAAATCCGTCCCCATGGACCGGTGACTTGTTCCGTCAATTCTGCCAGGTATGCTGATATGCTTGAGAATTTTGTGATACCACGATTGCAGGAAAAGGGTTGTCTGGATTCTACCATTTTTATGCAGGATGGTGCGCCACCGCACATCGGACGTCAGGTGCAGCAGATCTTGCGAGAACGTTTTTCAGGCAAAAGAATAATTAGTCGTGCATTTCCCATGGTATGTCCACCCAGATCGCCTGATCTTACCCCTTGTGATTTTTGGTTATGGGGATATTTGAAAAGCCTTGTGTATCAAGCACATGTTCCTGACCTCTCAACCTCTTAAAGGATCAAATAACGTTTCATATAAGACTAATTAATGCAGATATACTGCGAGCTGCCGTAGAAAATGTCGTGTACCGCATGCAGCTATTGGAACAGCACACTGGTGGCCATATTGAAACACATTTGTAATTAAAAATAAAACATTGTTTATTGTTGTTACTAAAGTTGGTTTGTACGGTATTGTTCATTTGACAATTAGGTATTCATTGTTTTCTTGAAATAAGCGCCCCTATTGCGACTTTTGGTACTATTTTTTTTGCAGAAATCGAAACTGCATGTTCCACTAAGTATATACACCAAAATGTACTGCATTTGGCCTAATAGAATTCCAGCTAGCGAGCTCTGAACACCTCACGTCATTTCTTGCCCACCCGGTATTTCCCCTAGTATACAACAGCCGAATGGTACAATAATTGATTTGCAAGCAGATAGAAAATATAACCAATTGTATCTTTCTTGGGTGGGTGCTATACTATGAAATGTACATCTTTCTTGTTATTACAGTTATTCTTGCCGGAGATTAATGTGTGACATCAGGCATTTGTTTTGGTACATCATTAATCTCAATCTGCTTCCTTTGGAGCAACTTGAAGGATGCAGTGCACCGATAGAATCCCAAAATAAAATAAATTAGAGTGAACTATCACTTAGAAATAAGAGAACTGGCATGCCTCTTTTCGGCTAGCATTTCTGCAATCTGTAACCATAAAGTTCGGAGAATGATTCTCCCCGCGCAGTATTGTTACGTGAACGAAACTTTGCACGTATAAGAAGCAACTCTTGTTCGAAACAGCCGATAAATGGCGTATTTGTAACTGACATGGTTATCTTGTGAGCACTTGGGGTCATTTACAGTGTATGCGGTGGAATTTCGAAAAATGGATAAGTGAATGAAGTTGTTCTTCTGTTTCAAGCTTGGAAAATCGGCAAAAGAAAGTCAAGCACTGTTGAAGGAAGTAGAGGGTGTCCTAAAAAGCACAGACGGTTTTTAAAATGGAATAGCAGGCAAACGGTTACACTTGTTCATGCCGGAGATTAATGTGTGAGTTCAGGTATTTGCTTTTGTACGTCATTGATCTCAATCTACTTCATTGGGGCAACTTGAAGGATGCAGTGTACCGATAGAATTCCACCATGCTTGCGGAACTGAAGCAAATCACCATTCCAGAACAGATGTTGCAGAACGTGCCTACTAATTTTGCAATTCGCTTAAGTCATGATTGCGGCAGTTGGTGGATATTTGAAAAACATTTTGTGAAGTCACATGAACTTTGTGAAATTTGATACTAACACAAAGAAACGTGCCAAATCAAATTTTTGACTTCTCACATTAATTTCCTGCTAAATAACTTTATTAAGTGCCACCGTTTGCTTGCTATTCCATTTTAACAAACGTCAATCTTTTTAGGACACCCTGTATATGGAGTCACGTTGATGAGTGGGTGTATGAGTGGTTGGAACGTTTTCGAGATGGACGGAAAACATGGACAATGCAATGGCTCGCAATAATGAAAACATTATAAAAGTAAAACAGCTTTTGCCTATAATCGTCTGTCACGGTATAAATGATAGCGGAGCACTTGGGGATCAGACAAGAAGCTGCCCGCCTCATTATTATCCAGAAATTGGGAAAGCGCAAGATTTGCTCCCAATTTGTGCCGCACCAGATAAAATGCAGGTACGATTTCAGGACAGAACCCACGTTTTCTGATTTGCCTCGCCACGGATGATGAATCCTGGTGTTGAGATACGTTCCGGAAACGAAACGACAGGGCATTGTGTGTCGCAGAAAGTTAGGTGTCAGTACTCTCGGATAAAAACAATGCTAATCGCGTTCTTTGACGTTGAAGGCTTTACTACAAGGAATTTCTTCCTGAAAGAAGTACTACACTCACATGCCAAGAGTCATGGGATAGGAACTAATAACGTTTGGGACCTCCTCTAACCCAGCGAAGTGCCACAGTGCGACGTGGCATTGATTCCAAAAGTTGGTGGAAGATATTTGAAGACATTTCCAACCATTACGACTGGAGAGCTTCCCACAATTGCCCATTACGGAGCCACCACCGGATTGCACAATGCATGCTTAACAACTTGGGTCCATGGCCTTCATGGGGTCTGCGCCACACTCGAGCCCTACCATGAGCTCGTATTAGCTGGAATCGAGACTCCTCAGACCAGGTCACACGTTTCTAGTAGTCAAGTGTCTCAGTCGATGTGTTCATGGGCCCAGGAGAGACGTTGCTGACGATGTCTTGTTTTTAGCAAGGGCAGCCTCGTAGGTCCTCTGCTTCCCATGGACACCAGATTTCGTTACATAGTTCGCATCGATACAGCTTTAGAGTCACCCTGGTTAAAATCTTATGTCATCTGGCTTAGTGTCAGCTGCCTGTTAGCGGTGATCATCTTGCTCAGACGCCGTTGGTTCCATTCATTCAGAAGGTGTGGTCGACTACTGTGTTGTCCATGGTGGGAGGTAATGCCGGTAGACTCTTGACTCTCAAGTTAGTACTATCGGTAGACTCTTGAAACTGTGGACCGTGGGATGTTTAATTCTTGAGCCACCTCCGATACTGAATGACCCATACGTTGTGCTCCACATACAAGGCCACGTTCGAACTCGGTTAGCACTCGTCGTGTAGCCATTGTCACACTGAACACCGTTACTCATGACACTAAACCTACTGACACTGATTTGCATATTTACTCTGTTTGCACATGATGCTACTGCCACTTGAATAATAGCCCATTGCTATCCCGTGACTTTTGGCATGTGAGTGTATAAACGTTCACATTCTGCAACGGAACCGTCGAGCACGAATCCTGGTGTCTGCTTCATGAAAATACCTGGCCACGACGGCTATAGTAGTGCAGCAGTTTCTAACCAAGAAGGGTATCGTGAAACACTCTCAACACCTCCCACCCTTAATCATCTGATTTGGTTTCAGCGGTTTATCCCAAAACTGAATTTATTCCAGATAGGTTAGCGATTTTCCGACGTTGTCGAAAATTCAATGACATGTGACGACTGAACTTAACCGCATCCAGAACTAGAGCCAGTGTTTCCAGGACTTGTAAAGCCGCTGTCAGAACTGTGTGACCTTAAACAGAGAGTACTTTGAAAGCAGCAAAAAATGTTGCGCCATGGTGCTATACGTCTTTCGGTTCCAGACCCTTTTACCGATCTTTATAATCACAGATTGTATTAACCATTATTATTAACAGTCGAATCTTTCTAAAATGAACACCCATATAACGAATTTTTACTTTGGCCCTAACCAAAATTCCGACCAGATGTTACCAATTTTGCTTCCGTATAAGAAACTTCTGCATAACAAATTTTTCTCTATTGGAATATGTTTCATATAACTCTTCCATCGCCTCCTTATAACGAATTTTGAAACTGATTTCTCGGACTGCTGTTTTCTCAGTCTCTCGCACTACTGTTATGAGGCGCTTGTGTATCTTATTTGTCAACAATAGGCCACGTTTTTCTCACGAATACGAAAGGCATGAATGCTGTAAAACGTAAATAGTTCACTTTGGAAGAAAAGCTACAAATGATCAAAGCTGTTGATTCTAGTAAAACATAAAAAAATGACGTAACGGAACGTTTTGGACTTAATGCTTCCACGAAAGATCCAAGAGAACACGAACACGGCCGTCTATATCTAACAGGCCTGACAACTGAAGATTGATGACGTCATGCTAGAGGTCGGTTGCCTTGGGAACCCCCTTCTCATCGCTAATATTTTAACACTGAAATACTTTAATTGATGACAAATTATGTTTAATCAAGTTAAACGAATACTCCAGTATTTCAATGTTAAAGTATTGCCGTTGAGAAGGGGGTTCCCATGGCAACCGACCTCTAGTATGACGTCACCAATCCTCAGTTGTCAGGTCTTATAGATATAGACGGCCGTGACACGAATGATAGTGACGTCAATTCTTTGAAGAAAAGCTTCGGTCTGTTCTTTATAAAGATGTGAAAACGGGTGCTCTGTACTTCTCTAAAAAGTACGGTCATAAACATTCCTGTAAATTTGGCTAATCTTCTTCGGCAAGGTAATTTCCAAGAAAGTAGTGGTTGGTTGCCTTAGTTTTGTAAAACACACGAGATTTATTCAAATATAATTTGAGGTAAAACGTAATAAGTGCTTGTATTGGTATTTATGTAACTACAAAATGCTAAATGTACTAGCTAAGATTATTAAAGTTTATTAGAAAATTAAAACATTTACCTCTTGAGTATTAAACATGTTTCTGTATAATGAATTTTCCGTATAAGGTAGCTCTATAGGCCCGTAGTCAGGAAGGGGAGGGGGTCAAGGGGGGGGTCGACGACCAACCCATTATGGAAAAAGGTTCGACTCAGTGGAATTTTTGAAAATCGACCCCCCCCCCCGTTATACGGGGGGGGGGGTATGACTACGGTCCTGGCTACGGCCCTGCTATACGGAGGTATGACTTCGTTATAGAGAGGTTCGACTGTAATTCCTATAGCTATACGTTAATAACGTTTGTCTAAAGCTGTTTTCATCGCCTATAATTTTTAAAACAAAGACAAGTAAATCAAATCCCGACTTCGATATTTTTGTTGAAAAATATCCTATAAGATGCTGCCATCTATTGTTGCGAAACATTCTTTGATAGATGAGTATTGCGCTAAATTCATCCTGACTTTTTTTTCCTTTTTCGGAAGATAATTAGGATTATTGTGCCGTTTACAAATGCTTGTAAACAGTTCAAGTGAGATTAAGCTAAATGGAAAGGAATGAAAAGAAATCCAGAAATATGTACTATGTATGACAGGAAACCGCAAAAATCCAGAGAACGTAGCAACATTTATTGAAAATACTCAAAAAAAATTCATGAATAAAAGATGAAAAATGTCCATCCGCTGAAACTTCCTAAACTAATAATAAATTCCGAAATATTTATTATCTCAAGTGCAAATGAATTTTTACCGGGATTCCTCGCTGGTGTCAAAGCTAATATATTATTTGTATAAATTACGCTGCGTGTTAATGAAGTTCGCGGCCCGTGACACTTCTTCACGTGGGGCGCTGAAGGAATGAGATGGAAAGAATTAGCCCCACCCCTCGACAGGGATTCCAGAAGCCGCTACTCATCCATTTGCTCTACGTAATTGCGAATCGACATCGGCTGAATAAGGACACACAGTCTCCCCTTTGTGGGAACGACAGCCGAGGGTTAGGCCTCGCCAGATAACAAGATTCTGAGGAATGGAAGGCAAGAAGGGAAAAAAAACTATATATGTATAGGGAAAGAAACGTTCCCTTTCATTCATGGTCAGTCGAAGGCAGCTGTATAATCATGGGAGACTCCTTTTTTATTTTCTTTTGACCGTGCAACCATCTTTCCAGGGCCGTATGTTTGACACGAAGAGCTTTGTTAGAGCAAAACTCGCTTCTCTCCATCGATGGAGTCGTCAATATCCTTTTGCCTTAATACAGATTGGACCTCTCGAGCGCCAAAGGATAGGGCGAAATTGATTTCATCTGGAGCACTTTCATCTTTTTTTGCTCATTTTTTTTTAACCTTTCGGTTCTATTTCATTTTATTTTTACATTATTTTCGTATACAGTATTTTCATTTATTTTCTCTATAAACTCGTGCAGAAGTAAATGCATTAAGAAATTATATATTACTGGACATTGAAAAATTATACATTAAAAATAGATGCTATGATTATATTATGCAGCATTACTTATGCATAATAATACATTGGGAGTCAAAACATTGCCGTCTAGCTATCATAATTTAATATAACAATATCTCTGTAATAATAACCATACAAAAGAGAAAGTAAAACTAAGCGTCAAAATGAATTTTTGCCAATGTTGATAACAAAATGTAATTATTTAATTTGATTTTCTAGGCAAACAATAAAAGATAATATAATTTGAGTAAATAAATTATTAACAAAGCCTTCACAATAATTGCTTAGTGAGTCAGAGCCTTAAAGCGCGTGCACTGTAGAATACGCCTAGGCAATTAGCAGACAACATTAATCCTTTATACGCCTTCACGTACCCTTTCACTTGTTTTGGAAAGGGTAGGTGTAGGTTTTTCATTTATTCCTAAGGAGCAAGGTTATTCAGTAAAGGTACCATCAGTAATGTTATTCAGAGGAACAAACAGCTTCCCCCTCAGGACAGGTGTCGTAATTGAAATAGAACCAGAACCTGAACATAGCCTATTCATAACACAGCCAATGTGAACAGGGCTCGAGCTATGGTGTCCTGTAAAAAGCTGAAAATTCTCAAAGAAGTGTCAGACGCATCATTCGAGAAAACCTGAAACTGTTGTGTCGTCATAAAGCTCGTGATCATCGTCTTACTGAACGGTTGTTTCATCTATGCCAAAAAACTTTACGAACGAAGACAGATGGCAATGAGTGTCACCCTAGAAGAAGTTTGGATATACTTCGATGCCACCAATAAGCCGCGAGTTATTCATTATAGTCACAAAGATAGCAAAGGACGGGCTAATTTCATCAACCTATGCAAGGAGAAATTTTCCAAAGGGTTTATGGTTGCAGCTGCATATAGTGCTTGTGGTTAGCTCAGGTTGCACGAGGTGGCTACTAACGTTAAAGTCAACTCGGCCTACTTCCTACAGAAGATAATGGAGCCATCAAGAAATTCCCCGTCTCAGACGCTCATCGAGTATAAGGATAAGGCTTCGAGCCACAGTTCATGTTCTTCAGAAAAAGAAACAACGCTGTGAAGTCTGTAGATTAGTGTGCAAAGAGGCGTGAAGCAATATCTCCCTTGCAATGGAAGCTGCGATATCGGGCCTTTTCCCCAATCGTGGACATCACATTGAGGAGATAATATCTCGAAGAGAAGCTGAAGTGTATTTCCAAAGAAATTATATTGCATCTTTTTTAAATGAAAAAAATGATTTAGCTAAAGAATATAAACATCTAGGCATTTGTCTCGCAGTCAAGTAAAGAAGTAGGAGGGAAACAGCTTGTATCGAATAGGACACAATGGGAGTATGTTGGAGCGCGTAGGAACGCGCATTATCTATCTTTTACACGGCTTTGCTTTAAGGTCGATTAACATACGCACGGATTCCGCGACGGAAAGCGTAGACGGCAAGTAATTGAAGTCAAGTGAGTGGGGAAATTGAGCAGGAAAATGTGATAGAATCCATCACTTACTTATTCCATCCCTTACGACGGCAAACAACAGTGGTAACCAATAAGCACAAGTTTAGAATGCTCTACATAAGTTATGCGTTATCGAAAGGCATGGGCATATCGCCGTTCAGACTAGCACCAATTCCATGGAAGTACGAGGGTTTTTCAATAAGGTTTGCCTCCTGATATGTAACTCATTTAGTAATTGATGAAAATAAAAGATATTACATTCAAAAGAAACTTTAAAATATCCTTCTTCCGAGAAGCACTTCATTTTCCGATAGTCCCCACAGAGAACGATGCACTTCCATCACCGATACACTAGTTTCTGCATGCCCCTCGAAAAAGAATGAGGCTGATTGTTGACCCAAAACGCGTGCCCTTCAGAAGTTTTTTCAGTTTCGGGAATAGCCAAAAGTCACATGGTGCTAGGTTCGGGCTATAAGGAGGGTGAGACAAAGCATCCCAGAACTGACGTGGCGGTTGTCTCCCGAATTGCGTGAGGCCGAACGTTGTCGTGTTGAATGATCGCATTTTATTGCAGACGAACTATATGCAGACGTACACGCAATGTTTTCAGGGTCTCTACATAGCGTGCTGAGTTGACCGTTGTGCCACGTTTCAAAATTTCATTCAGAACCACTCATTAACTGTCCCAAAAGCTGGTGACCATGACTTTGCCAGCTGATGTCTGTGTTTTGAATTTCTAGGGGAGCTCGTATGCCTGTATCCCATAGATTGGCGTTTATCTCTGGGTTGTAGTGATGAGCCTATGACTCATCCCTAGTGACGATTTGATGGAGAAAGGCCTCTCCCTCTGCTTCGTAACGCGCCAAATTTTGCTGACACGCGCGCAGTCGGGTTTGTTTCATGTCGACTGTGAATTGATGAGGCATAGGCACCTGGAACACACTTTCTTGAACCTAAGTTCGTCGTTGATAATGTAATTCACTGTTCCAAGTGATATGCCAAGAATGCCTGCAATCATCCTCTGCTTAATGCGACGCTCATTACGAATCTGTTCATCAACACGTGCCACGTTTTCTGGAGTGGATGCAGACTTAGGGCGCTCACTGCGGTCCTTGTAGGTTGCCCGTGCCTACAATACGTACCCATATACTGTGTGCCAATGTCAACACACGCTGTCCCATAAACAGCACTTATTCGATGTTGGATATGGACAGGTGGAACACCTTGCGCTATCAGAAATTCGTTTACAGCTCGCTGCTTTTATCGGACGTTCATGTAGGCCGTCATTTTGCATGTAAGTGTTTTGAGGTCAGACCTCCTGGAAACTGAAAAATTCATGTCAAAGAGGACACTTCAAGTTTCTTTTGAATGTAATATCTTTCATTTTCATCAATACAAATCAGGAGGCAAAACTTATTGAACAACCCTGGTATATCTGGGCAAAGCAACATATGAAAAAGAAGTTGTTCATAATAGTGATGTTTCTTCCCTTTCTAAACCCTCCGAATCTATATCCAATCGTGTTTCTATGTGGATTAATGTCTTCTGCGTCCTTATCACTATTCTATACTATTTTTCTATTCTTCTTTTACCTTTCTGTGTTGAAGATGTTAAATAACCATTGGATCCGTTTGAAAAATAACCTAGAAGGGGGTCAGCCTATTGAGACTTAGCCTGGTCTTCCAAACTTGTTATAACTATCGCAGCCAAACATGGGAGCGGAAATAGCGCCAGCCAATCAGATTCAAGCACAACCCGATTGCTTAGTTTTTTTTGGCTTCCAGTGAAGAGTGAATCATCAAGACTTGCCGTTGATACACTAGTTTCGTTCTCTTTCGTCATAGCTTAAGATTGGATTCACACTTCGACGGAATCCGCGACGGAAGACATTAACGGCAAGAAATTGCGGTCAAGGAAACACGAATATCGGTCGAAAGACATTATAGAGCCCAGCATGAGTTGGGTTTTATTCCGCTTTCTTCCCGATATTCCTAGTCCCTGGACCGCAATTCTTTGCCGTCGTCGCCTTCCGTCGCGAAATCTATCATTGTGTGAATGTAGCATTATTTTCATTTAATGACATTCAGCCATAAATTTAAAACAAGTTTTTTAAGAAATTTACTACAAAGTTTCCTCCGTTCCATTTTAAAAATGCGGTTTTGAAATATCAACAACGACATCAGAAATGTTGTCTTGTCATAATATTCGTTAATGCACATTTTATGTGTTCAATATAATTCCACCTGGGGTATTTATAGGATTCTAGATAAATTTACAATTGACAAGGTTGACTATGCCTAATTCAGACGGCATCCGTTCTGTGGTTGGATAATTGTCAGCGGAACGCTATATACTTAGGCATGAACAAACAGTATGTATGCATAAAAGATTCATATGTATGCAATATAATCCGTAAGTACCATCTGCATCTTCAACTTTAGGTTAGTTGATCAAGACCTTGATGTTTTTCGTGAATCTAGCCAAAGCAACATACCGTAAAAATCCTTTTATCAGGTTCTTCATTTTTTCCTTTTGGTTTTGTGCTCGTACAAAACTACTTGGTAACAGGTTGAAATGTGTCTGAAAGTCTATATTGGATTTCATTTCTTCTCCAGAATCTGCTCTGCCGTACCATGATTAGTACAATGACTGGGCAAGGTCATTTATGGAAATGGTAAATTGAATGTTGTGCAAGCGTCTTTTCTTCCCAGTGTCATCTTCACTTTCATCCGGAGTGACATATCTTTCTTTGGTCCTTGCAGTGAAAATCTTGCCCGCGTTCGCGTTCGTTTCTTGGGCAAATTCTTTTCTATCTATACTCGTCTGTAGAAACGATATGTTGCGTAGGCATCTTATTCATCCTGAAGTCACATACCTATCTAACTTCATTACCTAGAATGGATTGTGGGGCAGGCAGAGCCGGCCAAAGGACGTTGCGAACGGGGTGGCTACACAAGGTTCCGCGCTTTTGAAGACCCCGCGCCTTGATTTTCCACGATACTCTTAGAAATATTTTTCACAGTGTTGTTGGAAATTGGCCCCATACACTCATTTTGCATCAGGCCCTCTTTTTCTTGGAACGGCCCTGGGGACAGGCAAACGGACACTCGCCAATAATCCTCTATGGATAGTATCCGCTGCTTCGTCCTTTTCACTTGGTGCCTCTCATGAGTGACTGAGCTGTGCAAAAGAGGAACTCCGGAAATACAAGTTGCAGCTGATTCGTAGCGCAGTCTCATGGCAAGGCCAGCCGCTGATTACGTTGTCGGCTTTCTATTCTTGTTCGATTTCCTAAGAGTCGTTAAAATGGCGAAGCAGCCATTAATTATATTCTTATTGGTAACCCTCTGCGTTGTTTTTTGGTCAAAACAGATCTTTAGACAATCAGATTCCGTTTTAATTTGCTCTTCCAATAGGCTCTACGTAACGCTCTGACTGCTATAATTATAAACGATTTCATATTGATGCAATGAAATCTACATACCGGATGGTTATAATAAAAGTTCCCACTTTTGGCGGGCTGCAGACCGCATTATTGCATGGATAGTGATGAAACTTTGTGTATAGGCTATGCAGAGCATGGGGAAGAGAAATCCAACGGAAAATTTATTCTGCCCTCTGTTTCTTCAATTGGAGAATGGTGGATAATGATATTAATGTTCTCCTTGGAAGCATATCTGGAATGCTTGAAGTAAATAAGAACCTCTAATGCTATAATCCGTCCGACAAAACTTAGACGTTGTTTGCAAAGAAAAACTAAGAATATCTAACAATTGAAATTGGAAATTTAATTGGACACACCCAGCCCAGTTTTCGTTGGACAAAGTATAGCATATGAATTACTATTCTCATTTGTTTTTGTGGATTAGAGCTCCTTATTTTACTTATAGTTCATTCCATTCCACAGTTTTTCCTGATTATTTCGTTCTATACAATGCCTAAATCAAATTCTTCGGTTTTCCTCTTTGGTTAATCCTCGCATCATAAAACCTGACAAGTGGTTAAAATGTGGCTGAAAGTCTATATTGGGTTTCTTCGCGAACGTTACGCGAAGACAAACCTCTTCATGTAAAGCTAAGAGTAAACGTGTTACGTGTTATACAATTCGAAAGCCTACATGTTACACGAAGACAAACCTCTACATGTAAAGCTAAGAGTAAACGTGTACAGTGCCTATCAGCAAGTAAATGCACCACGATCAGCAAAGAGCCTATTCTGTCTGCACCATAATTAAGTTTTTTCTCTTTTTTTATATATACATTGCTTGTGCATGCATCTAATGATCTTTGCATTCATCCGATTTGCATATCTGTCTTCTATTTCCAGCAGTTACAATATAAGAAAATCTTGTTGGATGCCCGCATCGATGTTCATATCTTTGTGATGCAAGATTGTTGTATTAACATCAATTATTGTAGTGATAATATTATAGAAAGAATTATATGTTCTGTATAACGCTGTCTTAAACCTTTAATTACAAGAGATAACTTTTTTATTAACACTCACCTAGAAAGGACTGGAAAATTTGACCAATTGTTCTTTATTGTACAACAAAAACGCATGCCTTTACAAAATAGCGATGATTGGATAATTAAGAATGTGAAGTCATTTGAAATAGCAAAACTATAATCAAGCTTTTGTTTTGTGCGTTTTATTAGGTTAAAATATAAACAACATTATTATTTCACCACAATAATAAATACAAGGAATGCAAAAAAAATCACCTTTGTATGAATGTATGCATCTATTTTTTTTATTTTTATTTTTATTTTTAGATAATGAGAGTTGTGGTTCAAAATAAACAATCTAGATTTGAAATAGTGAATAAAATAAGCCCAGGAAAATTATAATTAAAGTTTTTAATATATATATATATATACATAGATTTTTCATGATAGGTGGTTTTGTTTGAATCATTTCAGATTCGGATTTAAAAATAATTCCATGCTTGAACTTGTTATTGAATTTTTTGCTATTGGATTCATGCATGTCGAAGTATTCATGTAAATAAATAAATAAATAATAAAAAAATAACAAAAAAAACTAATTTCATGAAGTTTCGGGTCTTCCAAGAAAGGGGAAAAAAATTAATGAAACTTTTAGATTATCGACAATAGGGAAAGGTAGATTTCTATCGCCTCCTCTTTCGAGTAAGTTGAGCCGCAGTTCTTTCCTCACCTATAGGCGGCAAGGGCGATGGGAGTTGTCGGTGGGGAGGAAGGAGAAGGAGAGAAGGCGCACTCATGCGGCCAGAGTGTTTAAGATCACCGAAGATGGACGACATGTGAGGAACTGGAAGGAGGAGGAGGAGGAGACTACAAGGAAAACTTACAGGTTCGGGTGGCGAGTGTTTTTTAGCCCTCTTTCGTCAGTCTCCTCGGGGCAGATGAGTGGGAGGAGTGGTCGAGGGAACGAGGAAGCATCCCATCGAAACCACAAATACACATAGTGAACTGGCCAAGTACAGAAAACACACTCCAACCGCCTTCCTCGGGGAGTTTTGCTTTAGAGGCGGGAAAAAAGAAGGCAAGAAAGGAAAGGAAGGATAAAAAAAGGAAAGCTGAGCGGCCCCTGCTTGTTGCAAGGAGTGAATGCCTCGATGACTGCCGATCGTTGGATTCCTGACAAGCTCAGGTAGGAGAAGTGGATGATCAACAGCTGGAGAGGTTTCGATATCGATTTTGAGCTCGCACCGAAGGTTAAAGGTCGAGTTTCTATTGTATAAGAAGTTGTAGACCTCTGATTATTAATTGCGTTTTGAAGAAAATTGTTAGAGTGGCTTAAGAATGGGCAAAATATTTTTCTGCGTACAAATTTTTTGTTATTGATACGCTTGCAAGAGCTTAAAATATGAGTACCTGTAAAAAAATCTGCAGCCGTATCGGGTGCGTGTTAGCTCCATTCGATGAATTTTGAAGTATTTTTAAAATCAAAATTTCTGTTTTTGTAATTCGATGTATTTCAAACGAATTTCATTACAAAATCGAAAAATACACCCAAATATGAAAATTCGATTACCTTAATAGTTTGAAGAAATTTTACGCAGTTATAGCTAATTCATTCAAATATCCGTGCTAATTTTCGAACCATATCCACAATATTTTTAGATTTTTTTATTTTTTGAATTCATGAAAAAGGAGTTGCTATTTTAAATTTGCAGGTTGGTTAGGGGTTTAAAGCGCATCAACTGCGTATTTATGTGCGCCACTTTAAATTTTAACGATGAAAGTTACGAAATGGTAGCTTGTAAATAGACATTTGTAAATGTCTTCATCTAGCATTTTTTAGAGAAATATTTTCATTAAAAATGCAATATGTTTTAATCAAATTTGTACACAGATATAGTTAACTTTTCTAATTTTATAATATCAAAAAATACCAAAGGAATAAGAATTTGAAATGAATTTATTATTCTATTGCATTTTAAAAATGAATTTTTATAACAAAAACGACTAAATTAATAGTTAAATGAACATAATTAACTTTATTCGCATTTTCTAGTTATGTAGTCATCTGTACCATAATGAATTTTAAAGAGTTTAAAGAAACGTTATTTTTAAGCACGTGCTAAAAATGTAAAAAGGTAAATTCATTTTTAGCCTTGAACTATTCGCAAACAATAAACGAGTTTTTAAAGTAAAAATTTTCTTCTCTTTATTTTGTTCTGAATTCGCTATTACAGTAGATTCGAAATCGACCCATTTCCTTTACATAGGAGAGTGCTTTTCCTTCAGAACTTAAATAAGCATTTTACGTTAGGTAACCTGGTAAAGCTTGACCTTTGCGGCAATCTTTAAAGCCTCACTCTCTCTTTAAATTACATGCCATGAATTCAATTTCTGTTAACTAAGTTTACAGAAAACTCACTGTTTATTGACTAGAATTTTCGTCTTTGTTGTTGTAGTGTTAACGAAGCAGTTTCTCACTAGACAATTTTTAAAAACAACGAAAATTTATGTTTTCCCAAGCCTAAAGTAAGAAGGTGAGAATGAAAAGCAAACGAGCGCCCGATTTAAATTTTAAAGAAAAATAAAGAAGTGAAGCGGATAAGGAGTTCGTTGCAAGGAGGCTGTCCTTGATGAAGCCGAGACCTCCAACTGACAGGTGACCAATTATAAGCCGTAGCAAAAATAAAGCGAAAACAAAGGCTTTTGTAAAGAGACGAAGCCATGGCCCCTGAGGGATGTATCCGAATGGCTTCTTTCTTATTCATAGTTTTTCACCCCCCGAGGGGAGGAGGGGCTCTTTCTTCGAACCTGAACTTCCCACCTCCTCCTTGTCACTCCTTTTACCTTCGGCTCCTCATGTTGTTTGCAAATACTTCACTTGTGCCCCCATGTAGTAAAAAACAAAATAAAAAAGAAAGAGAACGAGGAGAGGCCTTCAGCGATTCGGTTTTAATAGACAGTGACGACGAAAAGAGGCTCAGACGGTGTTCGTGGAACTCTGCATTTAACGCCCCCGCCACGGCGGCCCCATCTTAAAGACACCTTTCGGTCGTTCGCAATAAAAACCGGCGCTGCCTGACTGAAGTCTCCTCCTTCACAAACGACGAATCGGGCCCTGACGAGCACGTTTGTTTTTGTAGGCGAGATCAATGCTCTACGAGCACGTGGTTTAATGAATGGAGAACGAAAAAGAAAACGGTCTGCAAACGTTTCATGCTAGAGTTGAAGTAATGATTGAAAGATAGTTAAAAATGTTATTTTTGGCACTACGAGTTCATTAGTTTTTCCTATCACATATTGTTAAGTTCTGTCGATAATCGGATATGAAATAAAGGTACACGGACAGGCAAGAAAATGGTCCGGGACTCTCTACAATCATTTGGACTTACCGATGAGTGATAATACGAATAAGCCAGATTCTTTAATAAGAAAAGAGGAACCCATAAAAATGAAATTTGGAGGCTTGTTTATTTACATAAAGCGAAGAATTTCGAAAGATCCTTTGTATTTGGAAATTTGTAGAGAAGCTTTAAACGTTTATTTCCTATTATTAACATCACATGAGAACTAAACGCCGTTCATTTTTTATGTACTTTGAAAACTTTGTCAGATTTTATGAGAATAATTTTTAGGAGAAAAAGGATTTTTTCAAACTACATTTTCATTATAATATCACTTGTAATAAAGAATTCAAATAAAATTTGTTGCTCGAATACTGCCATAGCCAAGTGACTTTTCATTGCCGTTGCCTGTCTTTTTCGTCAGCTGCAGATGCGATCGATAACAATGCTTAAATGTGCAACAATAAAGGACGTATTCATTCATCAACAATAATCATCCCTCTTATCATTGTAGGCTATGGTAAAATTAATAGTTTATTTTAGCAATTAAGCAACCTAGGTTGCCGACTTGTGGAGGGACTGAAATGAATTTGTTCCCTGAGAACGCGTTCAAGTGAACCGATTTGATAATTTTTTCGTTTAATATCTTTTGTCATTGGTACTGAATATGTGCATCAAGTTTCAGCTCTCTAGCTCATCGGAAAGTTGGTTTAATATTAATTGCAAGATTTACACTCACATGCCAAAAGTCATGGGATAGCACCTAATAACGTGTAGGGCCTTCTCTAACCCGGCGAAGTGCTACAGTGCGACGTGACATTGATTCCACAAGTTGGTGGAAGACATCTAAAGACATTGGCAACCATTCCGACTGGAGAGCTTCCGACAACTGCCCATTACAGAGCCACCACCGGCTTGCACAATGCATGCTTGCCAACTTGGGTCCATGGCCTCAAGGGATCTGCGCCACACTCGAGCCCTACCATCAGCCCAGATCACACGTTTCCAGCTGTCAAGTGTCCAGTTGATGTGTTCATGGGCCCAGGAGAGACGTTGCTGACGATGACTTGTTGTTAGCAAGGACACCCTCCTGCTTCCATATCCCGTGGACACCAGATTTCATTGCACAGTTCGCATCGATACAGCTCTAGTATTACCCTGGTTAAAATCTGATGTCATTTGGCGTAGTATCAGTTGCCTGTTAGCGGTGACCATCCTACCCAGACGCCGTTGGTCCCATTCATTGAGAAGGTGTGGTCGACCATTGCGTTATCCATGGTGGGAGGTAATGCCGTCAAGTTGGTACTCTCGGTAGACTCTTGAAACTGTGGTCCGTGGGATGTTGAATTCTTAAGCTACTTCCGATATTGAATGACTCATACGTTCTGCTCCATATACCAGGCCACGTTCGAACTCGGATAGCTCTCGTCGTGTAGCCATTGTCACGCTGAACACCTCACCCCCTATTCATGACAGTGTAACTAAATCTACTAACAGTGCTTTACATATTTATACTGTTTGCACATGATGCTACTGCCATTTGAAAAATAGTCTACTGCTATCCCATGACTTTTGCCATGTGAGTGTATACCACACAGTTATACAGATATACAGGGTGAACATAAAGCCTTTAACTGATAAAGAAAATTAATATAAAAAGCTATGTCAGAGAGATACCTACGGTTTTTTCGTATTATGATCTTTCGTATTAAGTTTTTCTTCACATCGTTAGTACACTTGAACATGTGCACTTTTCGTAGCTTTGAGAACATCTAGACGATTGATTAAACAGAAAAAAAAACTCCACAACCCAGACTCGAAGCAGGAACGCCAACCAACCGCGCCTCCGCGGATAGGGAAGCATCACGCCATCCCCAGGGCTGGCCAGAGTAGCACCCAGCTGGCAGGCCGGGACCATTTTCAATTTCTCGCCACGTATTCGCCAACATGTCTTCTGTTACCGTCAATATCGCATCCGTTATTCTTTCCTTTAATGTGTTCACATTGGGGACCGGTATAGCAAACACTTTATCCTTAACATATAATCTCCACAGAAAAAAGTCTAAGGAGAACGTTGGGACCATGCTGTAGGACTATCTTTTCCAAACCATCGCTTGAGAAACGTTGAATCGAGAAATTCACGAAGTGATAATGCCCAATGGGGCGGGGCACCCATGGTTGGTACTCAGAACGCATTGAGCTTGCTCTCTCATAGACGCCATTTTCAATATGACCTATGTTAGTGCCACCTACATCGCTTCGGCTCTTACCGTGCGAGCAGTTTAAAAACTTTTTGAGATGGAGATCATAATACACAAAACCGTATGTGGAAAAAGTATGGAAAAAGGGAGGGGGGGCAATGACTTCTTCCATTTTCACAATCATGTAAACACCCAAGAGCTGCCAAGAAGATTTTTGTTTAAAAAACGTATTATCAGACAAAATTTTGAAAATTAAAAAGTCTTTCAATATAAGTTGTAAAACAATAAGAATATTTATATACTTAGTTGTTTTTGCTTGTTTCTTCGTATAAAGCCTTTGGTTCAGTTTTGGAAAATAAAATAGAAAACTTTTTGTTTTTCATTTTTATAGGTAAAAGAGATCAGTTAATTAGACTAATTCTGCGCATAGTCACTATATATATTTTTTAATCTAAGGAAAGGAGGGTAGAATAAAGCAAAAGCGAGCATCTCCCCAATTAATATATATTTCTTGATAAAGATGAGTGGGGAAACAAGACACGTTGGACGAGATAAATCACAAGTGTTGAGAAGAAGGTTTAATCTTGCGATGATGTGTCTGAGGTGAAGAGGGAAAAGTGCCACCCTACAAAAGGCAATCTTCATTCCTCCTGGATGACCCCACCCCACCATCATCACCGCTTCCTCCTCACACACCACTCTCGTCACACAAACACACACACACAGACACAGACACGCCTTGCCTTCTCTCTTTTTTTTGTCTTTGTCGTTAACTTCAAGAGCTCACAAAAGCCCCTTTTACCTCGTTAATTAATCTTGCTTAATTCGCAACGAATTAAACGAAATATTCGCATTAGCGAGGAAGTGTCTTACAGTCTTTGGTGCCATTGGAGACAGTAAACTTGAAATGTTTATTTAAATTTATAAATTTATTCACGTTTATATATCTTTTAACTCACACTAGAGCATGGAAGTCTTTCATTTATTTCTTTTATTTAATTTTACTCCAAGACAAAATTTGTGTTAATCCGTTCGTGCCAAAAGGAATAAATGAAAAATAAAAATTATAAATGGATAACTAACTTGAAATTATTGATATAAAAATAATATCATTCAATTGACTAGATATAATCAATGATTGAAGAAAACAATATAGAATTATCATAATTTCTTGAATTGTCCCATCTAAACTGAACTCTTCATGCTTAATATGATAAACTCTGTAAAATTTATTAAGAAAATAGAAAGAAGTCCATGACCTCATTTAATGCCATTTTCCTTTTCTATTTTCAATTCTGTGCATTAGAAAGCGGAAGAAATTTAATCTCTCTAGAGAACTTTATTGAATCAAAATTGCTTAAGCAAGGGCAATTAATAAGCTATGAGGGTCATTTCAAAAGTAATGCAAACGGTGCATAGTTAAAGTAATCGTAACAAGTTTCACGCCACTTGTAGTGGAACTCTTACGGCGTTTGCTTTGTTCGCTAATGTATGACTTTTTTGGGGGACATGTTTGAAATGGGATGTGCAGGCGTCTCGGATACTGTAACCGTAGAAGATCAAAGATTGTGTATCAAATCTGAGTGTATATAAACTTGAATTTGCGTAACCCAATGAGATAATAGTGCTATGCTTCAATGTCTGATCACAATATACATCACACACTATGAACTTCAGTTGGAGTTTAGCCATGATCTTTGATCTTCGCAGTACCCGACATGCCTGCACAGTCCATTTCAAAAAATTTGTCACAAAAACTGGCCATACACTAAAAAACTAAAACATACACGTGCTGATGCCTCAAGAGGCCATGTACAAATGGTGCAAAATTTGTTACGTTAGCACCATCCACATGACATTGCTGCAATGTTTTTGAAATGACCCTTGTAGTTATAAATTTTAAATGAGATAAAAATAACTTTCTTGGTATTCAAAATGCTATTTTCTGATCGAGAACTAATGTTGCTATTTTTGTGATATGTCAGTAATTTAATTAACTAATAAAGTGAGTTTAGAAAATTGATAGAAACGATTGTTACTTAAACCATACCCGAAGGACTGTAAAGTGTAATAATGATTATCATATAGTGAATCTTAGGGAATTTTACGAGTCAAGTCATATGGTGATTGTGACCGGCAAAATAGTTTAAAGAACAGATGGATGCCCGTCAAACCAAAATCAAAGGCCACGTGCTTACCAGATACACATTTTGGATGCGGGATACTTTTGTTCTTTCATTTCATCAACCCCCGGGACTTAATTATCGTCCACGGATTTATTTTCCGGGTCTTCAAGCGAGCATCTTTAAATTGGATGAAACCGTAACCTTTGAGAAGAAACAAGAGACAAATACAATTTCTCGGCAAATTCCTTTTTAATTCTGCGGATTTACAATAAATCCTCCGAGGAATTTAGTCCTCTCTCTTTCTCTCCGAACACGAATGAGGTATTTTTTTTCTTTTTTGAAGAGGGGGCTTGTTCCGTTTCGACAGTGTTTGTCGGACAGATAGAGAGACGATGTCTGAAGATAAGTTCGTGACTTCGCATACGAAATCAGTTTCTCTGCTCCACTAATTGCTTTTCAACTCTTCGTCGTTTGCTTGTGAAACTCGGCGATTTAATAAATCTAGCGGGCCACACGGTGTATTTCGAAAATTTAATTAGGCTTCAAAAAATTATGAACATTGTTGCATCAGCGGAATGAAACATTAGTATTCAAGGGCAGTGAAGAAGGCTCAGGGGCAACGATAAATTGAAAGCATTAAAACACAATAAAATCTACGTATTCTATGCACACGCTTAAAACTCAAGTAAAATTATACAGTTAAGCATATAACTCACTAAAAGTGTCATAGATAATAAAGAAAATAAATTATCAACTGATTATAAAATCATAAAAATGGTCTTTTAAGTTGGTTTTTTTTGTAGAGTAGCTGACATTCTTCGTTACACCAAACGTAGATTATTCCTTACCACAAACAACAGTAGCTTAGAGGCTTTTGCTGTTTAAAAATCGTTTAAACAATTATTACGCGTTTTTTTTATATTTAGTCTCTCTAAATATAGACTGTAACAAAGAGGTTTCCCTGTTTTGTGTTTTTTCATCGGATGTTTTGATGGATGTTATAACAATTTGTCTTGAGCAGGAACTGAGATTCCACTCAAGGTCAGAGGGGAGCATTAATGGATTTGTGTTTCGTGTTTTGACTGTAGACGTAGATGTTTTCTGCCATTGTAGGCAGTTGCTTACTATTGGTTTGCATTCTTTCCCGTTATTTAAGAGGACCCTCATCGTCGTACGAACCTTATGCATTTTTCAACGTCGAAAATTCAAAGGAATGTTATTCAAAAATGACAGCATACCCGGACATAGAGAATCAATTAGAATAATTATGCCAATTAATTTATTCAAATAGCATAAAGCAGGCAGTTTTTAAGTAAGAACCGCGTAATGGTATAATTAATTCATGAATGCTGTGCATGAAAACATTACTAATTAAAGAAAAATCGAACCTTTATTTAGGAATAATCAGTGTTTCAAAAGTTTGGAAGAAAGGAAATAAATAAAATCAGCACTAGGAATTAAAAGAATTCAATAAAATTAAAGTGAACAAACAAAATGCATAAATTAAAAATTAAACAATGCACACACAATATTGCTATCTCGAGCTTTAGGTAAATTATAATTATTAATAATTTATTAATTTATAAATTAAACTTGGGTCCGCTTTGTAGCTGTCGTGATTTGCCAAACCACTCCTCCGAACTGCATCACACAACTTCTGAAAACATGAATAGGGACGGGCCGTTCAAATTGTACATGATAATTTTGTTACTATCAATTGTCCACGTTTTTGGCATTATACCATTTATACTGTAATATAAAGAATTCTGGAATTGACCCAATAGACTCACGTCTAACGAGAACGTAACAGAAGGACAAAACACACCGAAATTGTCCAGACATATTGCAACCCTGAACAGACATGAAAAGCTTCCTATCACAGCATAGCGAGCGCTATTTTATCATTCCTCGATTGCAGGGAATTCCCGGAACTTTTTGACCACCTTTCTAAATGGACGGACAATGATTCCATGCATCAATCGAAGCAAAAAGTTCCTTATAGAAAATGTCGGAAAAATCAAAATTGAGGGTGTAAAAAATCGTAACGTTACGTCATTTTGAACTTTCCGCATCAGCAGTTCATTAAATTCAAAGGGGCGAGGAAGTTTTAGTCAGTGTACGACGTCACAATGATGCAGCGCGTTTAGTCAAAACAAAAGCACATTATTGCTCTAGAGCTGCTTGTTTTCAATTGTTGAAATTCTATCTGAAAAAATGAAAGGAAAAATTCTGCGACCTGGATTCGAGCCGGGAACCTCGCGTGGCAAATGGGCTATCGTAGACATTTTATCATTAAGTGTCTTAAAGACAACCAAGTTATCAAAGTGGAAAGCCCAATGGGAGGCTCCCGGCTCACAGATCGAGAATTTCTTCTATCCAACTATCAGAAAGTTTGATGAACGCACATAATAAATAATGAATATAAACTGGAGCCGATCCTCCAAACATCAGGTAATGATACTATTTGAAAAAAATGAAAGGAAAAATTTTGCGACCTGGATTCGAACCTGGATCCTCGAGTGTCATATGCTCGACGCCTCTACCAGTAGCCCAATAAGTCTGCGATAGCCCAAACTTCGCGCGATGTTTAGACCCTTAACATTTGAGTTTTGAACATTTTGCATAAAGAACTCTAAGTTTGTTATCATGTAAAGGTTTACGCTAGGTACTTATTAGAAACACCCTGTATATTATTTGCAAACTTTTTAGGAATGCAAGGATTCTGGTTATCTCTTCCTTATGAGCGGGAGAATGACGATACTTTATAGACACAGTTGACCAAATTTTAATTAACATAAAAGTAAGCAGAAGAAAGCAGAGAAATGAGTCTAAACTAATTAGGTTTAAGCAAACTTCATTTCTTTTTAGAAAACTATTTTCTACAAATGTTTTTAAGAAGGTTATATATTTTTTAAGAAATTTCAATATCGCCTTTTAGATCTTTCCTTTAAGGCATCCTGGCAGCGAATCCCGTGATGAATGCATAAGGATAACAGCAGCCATATAGAGTTGTTAAGATGTTGGCCTTGTATAAGGGCGAAAATGACTAACTAGATGTTGACGCGTCCGAAAACCGACGAGTAGACCTTACTTTAGGTGCGTAACCTTTTCTATTTTGCACTCGGAAAGATAAAACAATGAACGATTTAACGAACAAATTGCCGTGTTGTGTTGGTCCAGGATGCTCAATCAATTCGCAAACAGCAAAACTATTGAGTAAAGTAACGTTTCATTGTTTTCCGGAAGAAAAAAAATATTGAAAAATAAATTCCGTGCCGCGACACTCGGCAGCACGTTACAGGCGAAAGTCGGTAATCTAAATGGCGATTGCTAGTCACGGAAATGTAGTTACTACGGAAACGGAAATACATCTAGGCACCCAAGTAAACAAATGTTTGGAAAGCGAAGATAATAATAATACTAAAGATACTAGGCGATCAGTATGGTCCCTGATTCAAGTCCAGATCGCGGAATTTTTCCATGTCAGTAAAAGCAGTCAACACTCTAAGATGCCAAAATCAATGAATACAGTTGTTATAAAAGTCAAACACAAATTCATAATCTTTTAAAACTATAGATTCAAGAACTAAAGCATTAATTTTTCATTATGCAAGAAATCACTCGACATTCAGTTCCAGGAAGGGCCGAATCACTGGGACAGATCGACAAATCGCAATAATTTTTAGTTATTTTATTAATTATTATTTAATTTATTGTTCTGGAGCGGCTGCAGGTTGTTAAACACTGACTGATGATTTTCATTATCAATGCCACTTTTACCATCGCTCCGAAAAAGACTGATGAAGTGTTTTGTATAGAGTGCAGCATTGTATGCTTCAGAAGCATGGACACTTAGGAAGACTGACGAAATGAAGCTGGAGGCATTTGAAATGTGGACTTGGACAATAATGATAAGAACAAAGTGCATTGACAAAGTTAAAAATGCAGATTTTTTGGAAGCATAGGATAAGACAAACAACTGTAGCGGGGAATCAGGAAGAGACAAAGCAACAGGATCGGCCACATCTTAGAAGGTAGTGGAGTTATAAAAATCACGCTTGAAGGTACAGTTAATGAAAAATCAAATTGTTGGATTGTTTGAAGTCAGGCGATTCGTATATCAACTTGAAGACACTTGCACAGGATAGGGATGGGTGGAGAAAGAGGTTTAAGTCTGGACCTCTTGCAGGACAGAACAGTCTTGATTGATTGATTGATTACATTTACTTTTCTTTCTAATAATTTTGGAAAATAATTTTTTATTTTTAAAATTCTAATGAACATATTACGTGAAATTTACAAGTGGATTAAAATAGAAAAAAGTAACATTTACTAAAAGAAAATTTTACAAGCTTAGACATTTTTCTTCTTTGCTCAGAAGTGGTTCGCTCGTCGAGTCGTAAACACGGCACATAAAACGTTTAATAGTCATTACTAGATGAAAGTTTTAATTCCGTCCTTATCTAATCCCCCAGACTTCGTCTATTGCTCTACTGCACATCTGCTAAAATTAATAGACGAATGAAGGCTTTCAATTCGATAACTTCAATTGGATTCTATTTCATCTGTTTCTCTCTGAAAAATGTTTTGATACATTTAATACAGGGTATCTCAAACCTTAGATGGTAAGAACTGTAAAGTGAGCTTTTTGTGACAAGGAACCAATGGTCGGAAATGAATATTTCAGGATCTTGAACGAGTAATTTGTGTAACGAACATTTTTGCATCTGCTTTCGTTTTCAGTGGAAGCAACAATTTTTTTATTGCTTACATCTTATAGCAACAATATAGCAACATCTGACACTTTTAAGCAAGTGTTCAAGGTGGCGACTACCATTTTACGGTACTACGGCGCATGAAATTTTATCGCACACATTCATGTATCCCTGTAGTCTAAGTAGACAGTCCTGGCAAGCAGTATCATCAGATTTTAATGAGGATTCATACACCAACGACTTGATGTACCCCCATAGGAAAAAAAAAACGACAACAGAGAAGTGAGATCTAGCGATCGCGCTGGCCATGGAACAGGACCTCCGTATCCAATCCAATGATTAGAGAATCTGTTTTTCAGGTGCTCGCAGACATCAGCCTCGAAGTGAGCAGGCGTATCGTCATGTTCCACCCACATTCTCTCGCGCACAACAGGAGGTACAGTATCTAACAAATATTTCAGCAGGAGATAAATTCCTCTCAGGTGATCTTGCACGAATCCAGCATAAATTTATAAAGAACTTGTTTATAAGCCCGAACTTGTCTTTCTCGGCACCAACATTTCACAAGTTTCAGGCGCACGAAACATTCGTCTTGTTCGCTTCATTGATGTACACCATACATTCCTTTTTTATGTTCTGGAAAGTACAATTGTATGCATTCATATAGATTTCTGTTTTTTAAAAGAATTTAAAAATTGCTTTATATGAACATTTGTGGAAAAGGTGAGTGTTTTTCCAATTTCGTTTAGAGTTTTAGTAAACTGTTGCACAAACTTACGCTTTTAAAGAATTTTCAATTTTTTACAGAAAGCCGCCACAGATCATTATTTGATACATGGGTGGAAAATTCAAAACATAAAAGATTTCAAGAAGTTATTGAAGTCTACTAACTAATACGAATTTAGCATCTATTACTATTCTGTTTGGTAATCAATGGTCTCAAAACGCCGCCCTTTCAGCTGGAGTTTCATTTTAGGGAACAGTGCCTTATCACGAGTGAAGTGTCATAGCGCAAGAAACCAGTTTATGGCCCCTCACATTTTCCTTTAGTAGTTTCAAAATCTCGCAGCAAAGTTCCCATCTGCTATCTGATCAAGTGGTATAGAATTTGGTCAGAATTCTATAGAATTGTATAAAATTTGTTGACCGTGAAAAAATTGACTTATACGTGCACTCTGTATTTGTTATTAATATGCCAGAACTTTACACAATAATGAACATTTTTCTAAAGTTCTTATCGTTTGATAATTAGAAGTACACCATATTTAAGATGAGAATGCCTAAAAAATTATCCGCGATATGCAATCAAAGTTAGGAACGTTATTATCGTTAGTAGGCATTATTCTTATCAAAGGAATTCTTCATATTAATATAAAAATGAACAATTAGGCGTGAGAGATTTATTTTTCTTGTTTTCTCTTGTCTTATTAATCTTGTGAATTGCTGCATTCGGAAGAGTCAGGTGACATTCCTTTCTATCAGCAATAGTGCTTACTTAGCTCGAATGACACAGCACGATAATCGTAATATTATTTTTCCTATCATCGGTGAAATTGCGAAAATTCAGAATAACTAGGCAGGTCCTGAAAGTGCCTTATTTTACACATAAAATAAATTATTCACCAGACGCTTTGGGAGAAATTTGAAAGTGTATAGGAAATGCTTGTTCGTAGAGCGATTAAGTCTGTATCGATTATTTCCTCCTTTGTTTCTTAAATTGAATTCATCGTCCGTGAATTATACCAAATTGAGCGGAGCTCTTTTCGATTAACCACACGAATCACAGTTTCCATTTCGAAGCGTTTAATTCGTTTTATTCGTCAGAAAAATTATCCTTGTCAGGAAAGGACTTGGACGTATTGATCATCATGCAAATATAATTGTCAGAAACATTTGTTCCCAACCATAAATAAGTGCAACTGATGCTGTAGCGACTGCGCATTGATGCATGCCAATTCGAACGCGACCCTCTTGTTTTAGTCATTTATAAGGTTCGTAAATCAAGACGTTTTCTAAGCCCATTTAAACAAAAAGGCATTAAGTAAAACTTTAATGGATTTCTGAAACCGGAGCACTCGATCATATTAAGTTCCATTAGTGTTTAGAAGTTTAAAATTGCAAATCCTGTAGATTATTTACTCGACAAGCGATGTCGTAAAGGATTCCCTCAAATCCTAAAAGCATCTACCAGAAAAATGTTTAAACTTTTAACATGTTAGATTTAAATTGGAAGGCGTGTCTAATTTTTTGTTCATTAAATTTAGCGCATTCGTCGAGAAAAATACACTTAAAAGGTTCATTGGATTCAACAGACTTGGTTGTCTTGGGGTCCCCAAAGGCCTAGATTAGTTCTAAAATGGAAATTCCAATGAAACAAGAACAAAAGTATTAAATATGTCAACATTTACCAAGCAAGTCCAATTTGGAAAAATTTTTAAAGCAAGATTTTAAAATCATTCTCTTTTCCTAACACCCAAAGGGCAAGTATGATGGGAGCCCGAAACCATTTTGTAATGAATTTTGAGGCACCAACAATCTTCTTCCTCCCAACCTTCCCGCCAGTTCTTCGCTCTTCCATTATCTGCTCGTGTTGATTCATCAGGAACATCCAAGACCCCATGAAGGAATTCCTGCTTGAGAAAATGCTCGTATCGATTGTTTTCAGTGTCATAGCAGCAAATTCGCTAAGGGGGTGCGTCGTTGGAAGGGTGACTAAGTGCTTTAGGGAGTTGGCCATCGGTGCCATGTGTCGCGGGTTCGAAACATGCCGTGAGCACAAAAGGTTGCTTGCGTTTTTCGACATGCGTTCATAAATCGACCTTCATCGTCTTAATCAGCCTCATTAGTAAAAACGGAATTTTAGAAAGCCAAAGCATTAAAACAAACTTCTATGTTAAAACTGTAACATAAACAGAAATGAGGCTCTCAATGACTTCTCATTTAAAATAATTTTCAGTTGTTAATGGAAATAATTTTCAGTTGTTTTTAATAAACATTGAGATTATCCATGGATATTTAAAAATAGCATTATTCCATTGAAAGAAAAGGGATGCTTACAGAGCACAAAATGTTTAACAAAATGCAATGATTTAATCCTTAAAAAAACTTGCTTTTATTTCTCCAAAACTTTTCTTTCTCTTAATTTTAGCATTAAATATACATCATGTGTGAAAAATATGCATTAAAATCCTAGGTTCACTTTACTTCGGAGCGTAATGACCCCGCTGCGTTAAAATAACACAAAATCACCATTTACCTTTTACCAATAAAGATTACTGGAGGAATTTAGATGTTGCCATTTTATAGGCAACACTCACGTGGTTATTTTAATTTCATGTTGATATAGTCATTGAATTTAATCAACAACTTCCTTATGGATATCAGAAACATCGGAATTTAAAGATAAACTGACTAGACATCCTGATTTCAGTCGTCTCCCGAACTTTTTGGAAGATAATTCTGTCCGGATTTATATAGAATGTCTCCAAATATAGCGCATGATAGAGTAGTAATAAATACTTATCGAACAATGAGTTGTCACGAATATGTACGATTCGCGATGTGGTCCGATTTTTGTTTTCGTAGTTATCGCGATGATATCAAATACAATGGTGTCCATAAATAAGAGATTTACAGAATGGAACACATCCACACAATCAATCAGCACCAAACTTGGTAAGGCTGTTCTCTACGTCAGGTAAACATAATTTAATCATTAAACACGAAGGCGGCATGACAGCTGCGAACGGAGCAACATAAAAAGTGCATGGTCACTCCTGACACCAAAAAATTGTTGCAACTCCTCCCGTCCCCCTCTAGTTTTGTAAAATGTAGGCGACGTTTAGTACGTTGTGTTCGCGGAGGTAGTACTCGTGCTGCAACAAGTCTTTCAAGAGCGTCCAATGTGTGCTTGATGGGGTTTAGATCCAGGGACCATGTTGGCCAATCTATGCGCCGGATGTCCTCATATTCCAGGTAATCATCCACTATACCAGGTATTATCGTCCATGTAGAGGAAATTTGAACCTACAGTACCCGTGAAAAGCGAGCATGTTGTCGCCAGGCATTATCCCCGTACATCTAGCCAGTTATGGCCCCTCTGTCGAAGACTTGTAGCGGTGTACGGGAGACCATCACACCGCCACCGTCATAACGGTCATGTTCAATGTTGTACCGGGACTCATCCGAGAACATGACCTGAATCCACTGTCCTTAAGTTCATGCCGCACATTTGGTGCACCAAGCCAACCGTTCCCCTACGGTGTCCCTGGGTCAACGGGACGTACCTCATTGGTTGTCGAGCATACAGGCCTAAGAGTGTGGAGTCTCCTCTATACCGTTTGCCTGGAAAATTAACCCCAGTGGCCGCAGAGACAGCTCTCTGACAATGTCCCTGGTTATGCTTCGCCTTTCCTACGGGCAAATAGAACAAGATTGTGGTCTTGTCTGGATGTGATGATTCTTGGATGACCCTGACTAAGTGTCTGGGGATGTTTCTATCCTGTTGGCAACGTATCCACAGTCTTGAAACGACGCTAGGCGATGAGTTATTAGCAACAATTATCGAATGCTCAGTTTCCAATGAAAGTTAAAAAACATAGTCTTTACGCGCACCTGTGTCGCAAGGTCAATGAGGTAAATGTGTTCCGTCAACAGTGGTGCTGCCATCTGTGTGTTTAATGATGGAATAGTGTTTACAGGATCTATAGAATGGCCTTACCAAATTTGGTGCTGATTGGATGTGCGGAAGGGTCTCATTCGGCAAATCCCTTAATTTATGGACATCAGTGTAATTGATTTGGAGGCAGGCATGAGGAAGAGGGGAAGTGCAAGCGGTACATTGTTCCGAGACCCACGGATCCATAGTCTTTTATTAATGGTTTCTGAAATATAACTATTTAAAATTAAAATATGAAGATTCTAAAATGGTTTTTATTTTAATGCATTAATATTCCAATAACTTTATTACAATTAATTTTCGAATATTCCGCAGTACTTCGATGCAGTTTTCAATTCTTGTGAGAACATGGCGAGTTGCGCACCTGAAGGCTTCTTCACGTTCTCTTATTTGGTCCACAGCATCTGTTGTACGTGCAATAAGCTCGTCTCGTGACTCACACTTTATTCAACCCTTCTATTTTTATGCTCGAAGATTCAACCCCACAATTAGAAAACCAAGAGAGTTAGATCGGGTGATGTTGGTGGTCAACTGACTGTTCCACCGCGACCCAATCCAGCGATTAGGAAAAACTATATTTAACTGTTCTCGCACACGAATCATGCTATGAAGAAGTGGTTCGTCGTGCCGAAAATACATCGTGTTATTCAGAAAATAAAAATAATAAAAAACCATATTAGAAACTTCATAATTTAAATTTCATATATAGCCGTATCTAAGAAACCATTAATAAAAGAAAACATGCTTAAATAAACTTTTAGATTTACAATAACTCTTTCTATACCCACACTAAATATTTGACCTTTCCTTCCGGGACATCCTTTATAGACACTCTGGCTAATAAAGTTGTTCTTATTTTCAATAAACAAAAACCTGGAAAACCATTCTTGTGAAAGTGGAAATGTCTTTGTGCAATCTCACTTGCATTTGAACTTAGATTACTTTTTTAAGTAACATAATTATCGTGCCTTTTGTAGTAATTTAAACTATTCTCCGGATGTTGAAGAATAAGAAGGTCGATTATCACATGTTTATCAGAATTTCACTTTAAAATATGCAATGTAATTAATCATTACATTGTCCTGCTCTTTCGGGGTAGTGGAGAATTATTTCGTAAGTGGAAGCCTCTTCTAAGAGAAAAATTTCTAAGATTAAATGTTTAGAGAAATGGTTCGACTGCGGCTAGAAGAACTTTTCAGGTCGACAAAAGGAAATGTCAGGAAATGCTGTCGCCCCTGAAGTTCTTAGGTCGACTTTTGTTCACACGTCGCTGCTTGTTAACAACAACATAAGCAAAATCTTTACCGCTTTCCTCCTTTATTCTCCCAAGAGTAGTTGCCTGTGGACATCGACTTAAGGGGATATTCTTGAATGGATTCGCGTCCAATTGTCGACAATGGCAGAGCATTTAAAACGTGGCAATCTGAGCGAAACAAGTTGTCGCCTAGAGCAAAAGAGGAAACGTTTGAATAGGTGAAGAGACGTTTCTATTGCTACTTTCAAACAATAACTATTAAAGCAATTTCCTTAATTACAAGAAATATGCTCAAATTATAAAGTTTATTTTAATAAAAGCCTATATAAAGTCCTTAAAAGAAGATAAACAAAGTAATAAAACTGAAATAAAAACACAGGAAACTCTTTTTTCTTCTTCATCATTGTTTTTCTCCATCTCTTTCTAACCGGAAGCACACAAAGGCCTGATTAAACAGAAATTAAAGAAGGCAAATGTTTTCTTTCATCTCTAACGTAAGAGCAAAAAAAAGTCCTTCCTTTATTGCTTCAGTTCCCTATGTTAACCAATTTTATCTGCAGTTTAATTTGACAATTGCAGCGTCTATTAATGTTCGCAGAAGTGACGTATCAGCAAAGGGAGGAGGAGGAGAAAGAGACGTTTTTATTCAATATTTAATCAGACTGGCTCGTTCATCATCCACTTGACAAAGGAATAATTCGGTTCCGTGTTGAAGACAAACACTGTTGGCTAAGTGATGCAAATCAAAACGTGACACCAAAATGAAAACACTGAATTCTTAATTTCCCTTATTGATTAGTGGGAATTTTGGCCTCATGTTTACTTTATGTTTTAATTTCATCAAATGAGTTATGTTCTTTTTAAGAGAGAAGCTAGACTTCATGAATATTTTTAGCTTAGTACTTTCAACATATTGCAATTGAAAAAAATAAGTCGATTAAAGTTACTCGAATTAAATGTGATTCTATAAAAATGCTTCTCCAACCTACTTGCCCTTTTAGAATTTAACCTTTT
This sequence comes from Rhysida immarginata, assembly GCA_023313115.1. Classification (NCBI taxonomy): domain Eukaryota; kingdom Metazoa; phylum Arthropoda; class Chilopoda; order Scolopendromorpha; family Scolopendridae; genus Rhysida; species Rhysida immarginata. Next base: position 863,686 of record JAHWFO010025184.1, read on the forward strand.
CAATGTTGAAATATGGATTTTATGCCAGAAAGAAATTCTTCATCCGTCTCCATCTGTCTCCAGTAATGCCATTGTCAAAATGGAAAGAACACTAAAGATAAATAAATATTATTGCATTGTCTCTGCAATCCCATTCGGAACGGGTGGAACGCCATTTTATCGATCAGAAAGACTACATAGAAATTATATGACCGCAATTAAATTAAATAAATCACAAAATCCAAATTGTTTCCCTCAATGTTTAAACAGTAATATCACGTAATTTCATATAGAAGTATGGGAATTTAAAAATGGGTTTTTAGGGGGAGTCTATTTGAGAATCATGAGTCTATTCATGAAAATATCGTTTAGGCTATTGGTTCGTTACAACTTCGTCGATTGAAAAACTCGGTAAATTTTGAATGAATATTTTAGATTCAAATATTTGATCACAGGCAATAGCTTTCTAAATCATAAATAGATATCAAAAGTGCTTCTTATACTAGATGGTATTATTGAGTGCTGTTTTCCAATTTTTTTCCTACGGCCAGAACCCACTGCAACTATATTAATAAAGAAATAATTTATCGGTTTTTCCAAATAATTTATAAAATGTTTGCTTGTTCTAAATTAATAATCTCCCTATCAAAATTTCATTTAAAAGCATTATATTTGCCTTTCTGAAAAGGAAGTGCTAGATTACTTGCTTAACATGGAGGCTCTGTGCAGAATGAATTAAGAAAATTCTATTTAAATTCATGCATAAAGCATGTTTGAAATGTCAAATGATTATCTTGTCTCATTAGAGAATAACGAATAATTTCCTTAGCAGCTCTATAATGAGTGGTGTGCTTGCTGGAGCTGCGTTTTCGTTGAAGTTGATTTCGATTGAGGGTGGAGCGGTTCGCCATTTACTGCTATGCTAACAACTTTAAAGCATAAACATTCTCCATTTGAAAATTCAAATTTTATTCGGAAACATATTCAGATAGCCCAAGAAGTACCTTTCCATTCATAGGGGTTTCAAACATATTATAATGAGGTCGCTGTTATGAATGCACTACTTATTATTATTGTCTAAAGTCATTTTATTCTTAACTTACTTCCGATTGAAGATAGAGACCTGATTCCAATTGTCGAGTTGTAAAGCATCGTCTAATTAATCTAAATCATCGACAAAAGCAATGCTTTATTCGTCCATATTGTAAACGTCATGTGGCTAAACAAAAATCAAAATAAAAACGACAAATTACAACGTAAATAATACAATGTTTACTAACGAACGAAGAAATACTCAAGGATTAACGAAGGAGGTGCGTGACATTGTAAAGATATGTTCTTTGAGTTCGTGCTTTGACTTTTGCAACATATGCGATGTAACAGTTTTATTGCGATTACATTCTATATTATTTGTTTCAGATTCTTCATGGAATTGGGAGATTTTTCTACCAGGTATGTAAATATGAAACCGGAATTTTTGTATAGAAAATACACGTTTATTGTATGAAAAACTGATAAAAAATATTTTATTTTAAGTATTGCCCACGCTGGCTATACATTTGCTCTTTTGAGGCAAACTAGTCATCGAGCCATTTTCGTACATTTTCGTAAGAAGTGAAGCGCTGCTCTGCAAGTGCATCTCCCATCGATGCAAATAAATAGTAATCGGACGAAGCCAAGTCTGGTAAGTAAGCCGCATACTAAAGTATTTACCAACTAAACGCCTCAATCGTTCCCTTGACCAGTTTCACTATGTGTTAAGGTGCATTATCATGAAGCAAAACCACTTTGCCTTTTTTTGATATTCTGGTCGTTTTTCACGCAAAGCTTGATTCAAATTGATCATTCAGTATTAACGGTTTCGCCAGGTTTCAGCAGCTTATAATAGATCACTTTGTGTCTTCCACGTTTTTCGTTTCTCACGTCAAAATCGCCACTTTTGAATTTTATAAACCACTCAAAGCACTATGATTTACCAAGAGCATGCTCACCGTAAGCTTCAACAAGCATTCGATGCGATTCTGCAGCAGTTTTCTTCAAATGGTAACAAAAAATCAGTGCTGTCCTCAAATCGTAGTTTCCAGGCAAAAAATTCGACATGTTCAACGCTATTACGTACTATGTTGTTGTATGAAACTGGTATTGTTGTGAGTAGAAAATCTTTGCCAGATGTCAGAGTAAGAAAATGGCGCCAACGACGGTAAATTCCGGTTTCATATTTACAGACATAGTATACAGACTTATGTGGGTTCTGAGAAATAGCATGTCGAGCATCTCCTTGATTAGTCCTGTAATTACTTCATTATTAATTATTTATGCTGGAATTGCCATTTTCATTTTGAATTTTGTTTAATTTAATTTCCCTACGCTACCAGTTCTTGATTCAAAGCGGCAGTGTGCGCAATTGATGACAATTGATTCTTTCAACATGGACTAATAAAACATTACCCTTTTTGATGGATTTGTACTTATTAAAGGATGCTCTACAACTTGTCAAATGGAATTACCTTTCTAGCTTTAATAGGAAAGAAAGTTAGAGATAATGATATTGCATAAAGGGGATATGATGTAATAAATAGCGTATTTTAACGCATCTTTAATGAAGATCTAATTTCTAAAAATAAAACAACCACTTAACTATATTATCACATGAATAAAGTCAATATAAAGGTATTTCCTGGACAGTCGGTATAATTTGCACTATTAGAAAAATTGAAAAAGAAGTTTGATAGCCTGAAGCTCAATATTTCTGCACTCCTTAAATTTACTGATATCTGTAAAACTAGACGTGCCAAGACTTTTAAAATCGTTTTCCCATGCTAAACATGATAAAAATTATTCACGCTATATAAATATAATAATATAGAATTCTTTTCTTAGGAATACAAGGTATAGACTGATTGTGGAGAGCGGATTAGGTTGCTTTATCAAGCAGTCTAGTTAATTTTTACAGCATCTGTTTGCAGTGAATTATTTACTAAAAAGTTATAAAAATGATTTTCGACACCTGTTCGAATATCAGTTTGGTCAATAAATTAATTAATAAGTAAATAAATAAATAGAAGGTGATTTATTTTGCTTGTTAGAGAAATACGGAAGTTTCACGTTACTGAGAATATAGAACAAGGAAACTGAAATTCAGTAATCCAATAAATCATTCAGCATGAAGGATGTGATAAATTATCCCTTGTTCCCGTGAAGAGGCTGACAGTATATGAGTGAAGGTTCATAAGGTCACAAATTATTTTATTCACAAAAGGACCACCACTTCCAAGCATAAGAAGCTTGAAACATTGAGTTTATTTCTAATAATGACTTCCAACAAAGTAATAAATATTACTTTTTCGTTTTATAAAACATCACGGAACAAGTGACCAATATCAATTAAAATAACACTGCTTTATGTGCTTATTAATTAGTTAATGGGAGATGAGTAATCAATTTAAATTTACAAAACAACATTCTGAGAATCTCTTATAAAGTATTTAAAAATTTAAGTAGAAGATTATAAATATTTTATTGACTGAAATAAATATATAAATAAATAAATAAAATCGTCTCACATTAATATAAGTTCACTGAACCAGTAGATAAAACATAAATTTAGAAACCATAACCACGATTTTCCGAGAGTTGATATGATAGATAAATGCGATTCAGAGGAAGAGAAGAAGAGACAGAAGTCGAATTGGAGATTGCGGAAGCAATAACTATTGTGATCACTTAACTATTGTTCTAGCCTAAGTATTCCATAATGTGTATCATATGAAAAACCTTTAACCTTTTAACCTTTTTTGATGTCAAAATTTGAAATATTTTTAATGCCAAATTGTAAAAAAGCTTGCACCTAATGTATCATTTGGTTAAGAAAAATTTACGATAAAAAGGTAATTTACATTAATTTTTAGAAATATGGAAAACTTTAAGTAAGCAACATTTTAAATTGATATATTTGATAAATCATTAAGGTTTAAACAGAATTCATCTTAAGAATTTCTAAATAGCTTTCCAATAAGTTTTCGCATAAGTTCAGTTAGTGGAGACATGGTTTAGATAAGCGAAATTCATAATTTTTTTTTACAAATCAGTATTCCATCCATTACATATCTAATAAGGATAATTTCAATAAATTGGCAAGAGTACTACTATCGTGAATCTAAATTTTGGAACTCCATCAGCATTCAAATTTTGAATCCATAAAGCGTGTATCTATTACACTTGCGCGTATGCAAAATTTACGACACTTGTAACCAAGTGAACGCCGTGTAAACATATTGGGGGAGCAGCGGCCGTCACTCCATTTGGCCAGAAGACATGGTTGGGCTTGCGATCAATTGCTCACCAACACTATAAAAGTTCTTAATGAAACCCGCCTCTCAATTGGTCATGGCGTCGTTAACTCAATTAGTCACGCTTTCATCTAATTACACACTTCAATAAAAGTGAATAGCGATTTCTTTCAATTGCCGAAACGGAACGACTAGGCGGCATAAGACAAAAAGATCGATAAACGATCCGCCTGACAAATCTGTAACGCAATTTTCATCCTTTAAGGTGGTTGGGTTACTTTTCCTTGAAATTATAATGACATCCTTTTGACCATTCATGGAACGTTTCTTTCGGCTGCAATTGTTCATTTCTGGGCGGAACAGTGTATCAATGTCACGGAGTAATTGAACTCGAAGGCTCTGCGGTGAAGAGAAATGCAAATAATTCGAAAATTTTATTGCAGTTCATTTTGATTACAGCTCCCAGCGCCGATAGTACTCCCACAGAAATTAAGCTCTTTTACAATACAAGATATATTCTAAATAACATTTTGGTCAAGTTCTGAGAAAGAAGGTGGGAACTGTCCTTTTAATTATGGCATTAATATTTATTATGAATTTATCAGTGATTAAATTTTTAGTGTTCATTAACAAAACTACCACAATCATTTTAAAGTCATTATTAAATATTATCGGGTCGCAACGCATATAATTAAATCATAGCAGTCGCTGCCTTTTGCCTTTCTTCCATGTTATTTATGGTGGTCGAGGCTTTTGTTTCGAGAGACCTTTTGTCTATGGAGAATGAAACCTGTACAGAGTAGAATTAGATTTTATGAAACTTTAGTGCTTTAAAGCAGACATGCCACCCACGAAGGTAGTACTACTTGTGCTGTCTGGAAAAATTATTTTTCTTACTTGTCTCTATCTAAAATTTCCCTGCATGCAACCTAGTAAATTTTTACTCTTCACATTTCTTTTCTGTTTAACCTTATTATTAAATACATCGACAAAGTATGTGCACTTATTTAATCTACTTTTACCATTATTTATGCGCTTGAAGATTTTCGCAATTTTTTTTTCCAAATAAATCTAAAAATGTGCAATTCTTAAAAATTTGCTTTGCAAACAAATAGGCTGGGGGAAAAGCGACTTGTATACATTGTTATTCTGGGAAGAAAACATTTCAATTGGTTTTAAGAACGCCAGTGTGGAAGAAGATGACAGAATTTTTAGAACGGCAGGCTTCCTTACACGTATGGAATTCTAAAGATTTGCAGGAGAAAAAAAAAAAAAAAAAAAGAAAAACTGCAAAACTTTTATTTTTTCCTTAAAAACTTGCCTGCTTGTTTTTCTCTCATTTTACTGATGTCATTTTTCAAAATGAAAGACAGGAACGGCATTTTCGTGCCTTAACCAAGGTTTTTTTTCTCGTATCGTTCTCACCGTGTATCAAGCGCATACATTAAATTTACCATAAATTATGATCGTGAAAGTGATGAACACTTTGAATGGTCAATAATTTACTATTTCATGAGAATCGACTTCTTTCTTTCTGAAAACAATTGAGGCTATACTCGTGACTACCCTAAAATATGCATTAAATTCAACCAATTGTGCTAATTTGAACAGCATTTTCTTTATTTGGGATACAATATTTTTTGTTCAATAAAAATTAAAATAAAGAATCTGGAATTCAATAATTTACAAGTAACGTATAACACTTTACTATGTAGTGCATAGATTAGTGCATAGATACGAATTCAAACTAAAGTTTAAAAAAAACATCCAAATTTTCATAAAGGTGAAAACTTATCAGTAAGTTAAAAAGTTAATTTTAAATTAAAAATTATTTTAAACCTATTTAAATTCTCAAATAACTCAATAACAACGCGTTGCAACGTATTTGATTTTTTCACTTATATGTTAGTATAGATTCTTCGAAGAGTAAATGATACTTTTAAATCATAGTTTTATAATGTGAATTAAAAAAAAAATTTATATAATATTTCATAGCGCTATTTAAAACGAGTATGATTTTAAACGAGTGTATGTGCTAATGCTTGCTTCCTTTAATTTATCAACTAGAATGAAACCAGACAATTGGTAAGAATAAATTATTATTGCATCATTCAGAAACAAAACAAAAAAATTAATATTATATAATCATTAAAAATAAAAACAGTAAATAGTAAAAAAAAAAAAAAAAAAAAAAAAAAAAAGTAAAACAATCTGTTTTACTATTATTTTCTGTTTGATTAATTATTTTGTGGATTCAGAAACGTGGTGGCTAACAATAAACGTGGGCGTTTACGATCAATTTAATGAAGCGTGTTTTGAAATGTGTGTTTTATGGAGCTGTCATTGCTTAGAGAGCGAAGCCGGAAAATCCAAAGATCACGTCAGTCGCTTTTTGAAGTGTAACGCTAAACGTTGACTGTTAAGAGTTCAAATTCGGCCAAGGACGATGGAAATGCTTTAAGGCGAAAGTTCTTTCTCTGGTAACGCCTTGTTCAAAATGGAAAAAAATTCCGAAGATCTATAGGTCTTTACTGACTTCTTTGTTGCATATTCAAGATAGCTCTAACATAGAAAAATTTCTAATCTCGAGATACTCCTTAGGACTTTAGACCAACTGCGGTCGAATCCAGATCTTTTTATTTTATATTTTTTCCCCAAATACAATAAACAATCCTTCAAGATAGAATTGCCGTCTAGTGCCAGGTATCGCTAATGTGTAGAAAATTTCAGCGTTTATTGCGTATTAAAACTCAATAATATTTCGAGTCATATAATTATCAATATTAACGACGTCAATTAGCAAACATATAATTATTCCATCAACGTAGCTGTAAAGAGACACGAATTTTCATTTCGCTTTCTACGGTGAGAGACAAATTTGACTAGCTGACCAGATTGAAATTCCTTACATGCTTCCAATTCTGAATAAATTTAAATGCTACAATCCCATAAAACGACGGGCGTATATAGTTGGACAGATCCCGAATCTCTTGTCGAAAGTCCTCCAAAGCAGTGAAATTTTATCACCCATGAAGTCCTCCACCTCCGAAATCCTACTAAATCTAATTGATTTCTCCTCCCCCTGAGATAAGATCCTATACTCGTTCATCCATATAACGTTAATTTTATCGTACAGTTATGTCTCGTACAGCCATTAAAATGAATTGGGGGAGAGGGCGGAGACCATTATGGAAATAGCAAAATTTTGCTTACTTGCTTTTTGACGCAAATTGATTAAAAGATTATTGCTTTCACGATAAGCATTATTTACAGGAGAAAATTTATTTTTTAAGTATATATTGCTGGATAATAAATAGTAAAGAAAACGGTCTAGTATTAGCAATAGGTAACGTCTTTATTAAGTGCTCAACGCGTATCCAGAATCATCTCATCTTCAGGAGCAAAGGTCGACTACAAGCACCACGGCAACATTTCGCAACATTTTTTTTTTTGCGACTTTTCTATCTAAATTCTAAATAAACAGTAAAAAAAATTATTATTCTAATAAATTATATTATTATTAATAATAAATTCTAAATGCTTGAAAGCAATCTAATAATTAATATAAATAAAGTTAATATAGACCTGAAGTGGATTTGTTAATCTCTTTGTCAACGAAATTACATTCGAAAGTTCCCAAAAATGTAAACGTTCGAAAAGATGGCAAAAATATGGACGTATTGTTATTTAAATTGCGATAGTCAGATTAACATAAGCGTTGTCATTATTTATTTTTCTAAAGCTAATTAAGAAGCATTTAAGAATTCAAGCACGAACCATAATAATTATATAAAAATAATTGCTAATTCATTTAGTCAAACATAAATTTTTTCATTTTATGAGTAAAAATTGTTTATTTATTTGAAGTAGATTTTATTTAATTTTTATAGCGCTAGACTGATTTTTGGCAGCTTTAAGGATAAAGGCGGAAAATGCAGTATAAAATAACACTGAATTTCCGAATGAAAAATAGTTCCTAAATGGCACAATGTGATTATACCGAAGAAAGAATTTCTTTTGCTGTATACAAAATCTTACATTGTTGTTTTCTAAAACAGAATAAATAGGTAAGAAACGGATATCTGAATTTAACAGAATTATAATGCATTCAACATTAGAAGAAGTTTTACGGAAGGCAACTTCCTTTGACGAAGAGCCTAAACGTCAGACGTTACGCGTCTCCCAACTCAATGGATGCGGAAAAGAGAAAATAATTTTCTAGAAGAACCTTCCTCCTTTTGAGTCATCCAAGTTACTTTCCTCTCTTATCGACTGATAAATTCCGATGAATGGAGAAGACCACATGCGAAAAGTTTCTTAGAATTGGAAACGGCGTTTGTTGGCATGGTGAGGAGGAGGAGGAGGCTTTTGCTGCTCACTTCCTGTGCAGATGAAGCCCATTAAAAGGCCTTGCGCTGAATGAAATTTTCCGAGTCTTGCCGCCGCTGCCGCACTTTAGGTCGATCCAGTTGAATCACGCGTTCCCTCGTGATGGTGCATCACCTTCAAAACGAGTATTGATTTACACGCACTTCCGGTGTTGCCAAGTGTCACGTGGGCGGAGGGCATAAACTTTCTGCTCCTTACCATAAGCTGGAGCCGTGTTTTCATGCCGAATGTAAAATCTTAATAAGTTTCGTTCTGTCTATGAAACAGTATCGGTTACACAAATCTACGTGCGCCATTAATATTAAAGCCGTCGTGTTTTTTTTACAGGCGTGAAAGCCGTTAGTCACGTGCTCTTTTCATGTGACACGGTAAAGTGAAAAAGGAGATTAATAGGTGTGAAAGAGGATTCCCCTTTGAATCATTAAATGGCTTCATGTTTTATTCGCCAAATCTGTGCCGTCGAGCTTCGACGATAATCTCCGGATGCCATGCATTTTCTTAGGGATTTTTTTGTATTATTTAATATTTTTACTTTTGTATGAGTCTTTTCCCAACAGTCCCAGTTTTCAGTCATAAGCTATCGATTTTAGCATTCCTTTTCTTCAGCTTAAGTAACGCACGAAATTAAACTTTTTTTTCCTAACTATATTCCTTTCATTACTATTTAATCACACACCACCGTGCACCAGTTCATTATACAGCCGAAAGCAGAAGAGATTAGATGAAAATGAGCTCTTGGAATTTTAGATTCGTCCCAATGATTTATGAAAAGATGGTATAAAACTGATATAGCTATTGAAAAAGAATGAAGTACGATTGCATAACTTCTCTGTGCATAAACTGGAAAATATTGGCAAAGTTATGATGATATAAAAGATAATTTTACATTCCCCACAACTAAAAACATTATGGCATAGTCCTTACAGTAAATTGCTTTCAAAGTTCATAAACAATTTAGTAGTATTATCCTTTTATTTAATAAATTTATTAATCATATTCATGCATAAGGCTTACGAATATAGAAACAAAAACTGCCAATTAATTAGTGTATACATTATCCATGGGCAGCATGAGGGCTTTATCAAGTGATCAGTATTTAAGAATCCCTATTCAGCGTCGCTTGGAATGATATCATGCTACATTAAATTTTGTATGCCGATGTTGGAAAATTCCCACGAACACGAAGTTCCAATAGCTACTATGGGACGTGTGGCGCTGCGAAATGCGAGAAACTACCTTAATAACTACTTCTGAAATTGTAAAATAAAGTCGATCGAAACATACCTTTCGTAATGTTTTCTCACGTCAGTGAGTATAATATTATCTTTAAAGGCTGCCAAGTGTAAGAAAACATTTTAAAGTGCCCTGTCAAAGTATTGTCACACTAGGAAGATCCGGAAATAAATTTCATTAAATTTCCAAATTAACCCTGTTCGTAGAGAAATTTTGCAATCACTGCTGCTCACAGTATCTAATATGCATAGGCACCTCAACTAATCTGAATATTGGAAAACAATATCAAAACTGTTCACTGTATTTTGTCACTACAACTCTTACAAGATAGGGATAATTTATATGTGAAATGACACTTTATTGTGATCTTGGGCAAGTGCAATGGAAACTTGATATCCACAAGAATTTTATTAAGTTCAACTTCGACAGTGGGAGTACGTTGTTTAATTGAAGTTAAACGTGCCTCATGACCCCCACAACATCTGCAAAGTATCATCTACAACTTTCTAACGTAGAGAGGTAATCATTTGTTTTCATGCTACTTCCAACATATAAGCAGATTCAAATCAAACCATGAAAACATTCTCCAAAGTATAAATCCAATTCCACCTGAATTTTCTTCTGCCAACAGCTGTATCCGAATATTCTCTAGATTTAACGCCGAATACACCAACGTGAAGCAAAGTCATGACTCATCGAAGAAGGCTTATCAGTTCTGGCAAATTTTGCGATGAACGGGCGTCATTATGAACATTGGTTATAAGTTTCTGCTTTGAATTGTCGTTTTGGGGACTTTTCTGTGTATCCCTTGACTCGTTGCTATGGGGAGGTAGGGGGGTCTAGAAATCAAGGCGTCGACTTCTAAGGTCATTTTGCGCCTTTTACACAAGTTATATCTGTACGCAGCCCGGGACAAACACAAACATCCATGCCCACGGCGGGACCAGGCAGACTCGAGAACTAGAAAGCCTACGCCCTAGCCCTATCGGCCACCTGGCCGGCTTCGTTGCTATGGTCAATTGTTCAACAGTAGATTATGCCTATTGATCCTCAGTAACCATTTCAGCCGACCTTCATCTATGAGATTATGACACCTGGAGCTACACAGTTGGCTATTTCTGAAATGCTGCTATCCCTGGCGCAGCGTTAATATGATAGCGATAATCAAGTCGGCTAAGTTGCATGCTTCCCCATGGCATTCACTAGATACCAACTCTCTAGCTCAGGGTCTGCAACCTAGACTTTTTTAGAAATATGTGATGACCGGCCAGAAATAGGATAATTTTAAATTACTTTTTGGGAAACAGTGTGCTTTATATTAAAATCTTAGAAAAGGTTAAAAATCTACAGGGTGAATACAAAAGTCTGAACCCCCTTTTATTTTTTGAACCGAAGCAGATATGTCAATTTTGATGAATCCAATGAATAGGAAGTTGTGGGCGACCCATCCCATGGTGCACTTTTCATCATCCCAAATATGCAAATTAGGACACATTCAAATTTATCTCAAAAACCGTAAGGGATAGAGAAACTGCAAAAAACTTGTTCAGCATAAAAAAACAAACAAAACAAAAAAATCATCCAAATCGGACCAACCAATCACCCACAATCACGTCACACTGCACAAACAAGTTACTTCTAATAGTTTAAAAAAAAAGTTAATCAACAAAATGCTCGACGTGACGACCGTGGGCACCATAACACAATTGGGCACGGAACCTAACTGACGCCAAAACATCGGCAAGCATGGCTGGTGTCACTCCTCGGCACGCTTCCTGGATTCGTTGAACCAGATTCTCCAGTGAGGCGGGCTGCTTAGCATAAACCTTGTCCTTCAGGTATCCCCACAAGAAAAAGTCATGTGGTGTAAAATCAGGGGAGCGGGGTGGCCAACGAACTGGTCCTCCTCGGCCAATCCATTGTTGTCCAAACATCTCACTTAGACGCTCGCAAACGACCAACCCGTAATGTGGATGAGCTCCATCATGCTGAAACCACGTGCGCTGATACGAGGCCACGTGCGTTGAGAATTTCAGCCCGGTAGCGTTCTGCAGTCAGTGTTCAATCGTAAAAATATGGTCCAACCACAGCGTCATTGTACAATCCACACCACACATTGATTCTCCAGTTCACTTGATGAGTTGCTTCTTGCAGACATCGTGGGTTTTCGTCTGCCCAATGATAATGGTTGTGCCTGTTGATAAATCCATCCCTGGTGAACTGGGCTTCATCTGTCCACAACACCTCATGAATGAAGCTTGGATTGTCATCCAGGCAGGTAAGTAACCAGTTGCAGAAGGCGGCCCTAGCAACATAATCCAAAGGCAGTAACTCCTGGTGACAATGAAAATGGTATGGGTGAAAATGATGTGCGTGTAGAATGTTGAGAACAGTTCTCTGATGGCACCCAACATCTGCAGCAATTGCTCTGCTGCTTGTGTGGGATTTGCAGCAACTGCAGCCAGAACTAGTGTTGTTGTATCCTCGTCGCCTTGTGCCCTTGGTCGTCCTCGTTCTGCATTAACATTCCCTGTAGCCTCAAATCTTTGAATAATGTGACGCATTGTTTGACGAGATGGATGGCGTTCATTAGGGTATCTGTCTCGATACAACCTAACTACAGCATGTAGGTTTCTCCTTGCCTCTCCGAAGCAGATCATGTTGACCATTTCCGGAACAGTGTAGCTTGGATCCTGGAATTGTTCTGTCTTCTGTGTGCTGAAACATGCCTTTTATTTGCTTTTCCGCATGAAAGTGAATGTGAGTATGGTAATTTATGTTAATTTTTTGATTTGCATGCTTTACATGGTGGAAATATCAACATTCAGTTTTCCTTGTGCAGTGTGACTGTTTGTAAGCTACAAACAGTTCACCACGTGATTGTGGGTGATTGGTTGGTCCGATTTGGATGATTTTTGTTTTGTTTTGTTTGTTTTTTTATGCTGAACAAGTTTGCAATTGGGTTTTTTTCTCTATCCCTTAAGGTTTTTGAGATAAATTTTGAATGTGTCCTAATTTGCATATTTGGGATGATGAAAAGTGCACCATGGGATTCATGAATAGGCCACCCACAACTTCCTATTCATTGGATTCATCAAAATTGACATATCTGCTTCGGTTCAAAAAATAAAAGGGGGGGTTCAGACTTTTGTATTCACCCTGTATATTCAAAAAGATTGCTGAGACCTGCTTTAGCCTTATTTTATAACTTCAGTGCGATAACTTCGTACCTGCGCAATATAATACTTCTAGGGTGTCCACGGATGCTTTAAGGATCATAATTACTTTCTAGTACTGAAATAGGGATTATTTTGATCATTTTTGATCATTTTTTTTTTAGCAGTGGCAAGTGTTAATCATTCTTTGCATCTCCTTTTAAGGTCATGCTAACAGATCATATGTTTGACTTCGATTTGCTTTGACAAGGTATGTTCACAAACATATCCAAGGGTTGAGCTGATCACCTTTATTGTCATGGCTATCAACAATCTTTTAACAATCACTGTCAGATGAACTAATTAAACATACAAATACATCAAGCAAAATGTGAAATGAGCTCTGGAATATTCTAAAAAAATTAATCAAACATAAAGAATCTCGTAATGTTATTACATAAATCTTTTCAAAGTCTTTTTTTCATATACAGTAGTCAAATTTAAACCGACAGTTTTCAAAGTAGGCGGGTTATTTTTAACATTTTATGTATCTCACTTGCCCTTGGGGTAAAATTAAAGAATATTAGGTTGATTGGTATTTGTTATAAAAATTAGGCCAAGAGATCGCCGTTCCTTTTTACATAAGATACAGGAAGTTTTGCCAAAAGAGCAAAAAACATTATCGGAGTCTCTTTAAAATTATGGAATTAACTTGGTAAAGTTTACCTGTTTATCATTTCTTTCATGTTAAGTTTTTGTAACTTCACGTTGACTGTAATATATATAGTTTTCATAATCATATAAATTTGTTGTTTAAGTATATTATGTTCGAAACTTTACCAAAAGCCTCCCTGAAAAAAGAAAACATTAACACTCTGCTAATCGATAAATTGTTGAAACGAGTGACTTGCCTTTATACACACAGATTCAGGGCAACCAGCATTTTGAGCCAAATTCATTGACTGCAGGAATCTAAAGGTCAATGTCAAATATCAATTAATTTATAGTTGAACGTTTATTATGCAAGCATGGAGTAGAGAGCCTTTATAATTAACATGATTATAAAGGCTCTCTAGCATGGAGCAATTTTCTAACGACATCGTTCTTTTCTAATTTTCTAATGAGGCTCTTATTCTTTCCTATTTTCATCAATAATTTTCTAACGACATCGTTTGGCCATTGTAAAGGCATATGCCCGTATTCAGAATGAGCACTAATGCTCTTGCTCTTGCTCAAGACCATTACCAGGTGGCCGAGAGGGCTAGGGCGTAGCCTTTCTAGTTCTCGAGTCCGCCTGGCCGCGGGTTCGAATCCCGCCGTGGGCATGGATGTTTGTTTGTCCCGGGCTGCGTACTGTTATAACTTGTGTAAAAGGAGCAAAATGATCTTTGTAGTCGACGCCAAAAATTTCTAGAACCCCCCCCCCCTATTTTTTAATACCCAAACTTTTTTTTTTTTGGGGGGGGGGGGGAACGTGTCTGTCTATCCGTCTGTAACTCGATCTTCTCGAAGCGTATGAAAGATTTTCAAAATATTTTTTTGCCAATCGATATATGATTAATTACTTGAACCACTTCGAAGATGGTCGAAATTGATACATTAGCACATGCTCTAATGCTATCATTCTAGTACCCTCTACAGATTTTCTATAATAATTAATACATCAAACAACTTTTAACGACAAGCTATGGGCGAATATAACGTAATTAAGTTTTGCGATAAATATGGTTCAGCGCTCGAAGATGCTCGAAACCGAAACGATGTCACGTGGCCGAATGATACCATTATGGCATCCCCTAAAATTTTCATATCATGTAATATATCAAACAACTTGGAACGGCATGAGAGTAATTAATAAGTTCCATGATGGTGGAATTTGATTCAGTGAAACATGTTTTAAGGTGTTCAAAAATGATTCAAAAATTTTGGAAATATGTTTCAAATGGTTTATGTGACGGCTACTAGTTTGCCTTTCGGTAACTGGCTTTGTCATTCTTTAATGCTTTATTGAATTTCTACTCAACAATTATTGTTTGAGCAAGAGCATTAGCGCTCATTCTGAATATGGGCCTGAGAAACAATAGCAACTCCCAATTGTCAATGCGACCCTGAGTTTCGTTTATAATGTGTATTAATCAATGTCGAGTCTCAGTCTCAGAACAAAATCAAACAATATAATTAGGTTAGTGCCGCGTATCGTGATAAATTTTCTTTGAGCGCCGAGAAATGGCCCTACATTAATAGCACATCAAACTTTCATTTTATTTTATTCAAACTAAATATAGTAAAATTAAATCTAAATTGGGTATCTTAATTATGAAATTTGTCTATTGTATAGTTGTTGGTCCCGTGATTTTTTCACAAGTGAGATTCTAGTTATGTTTTAATTGAAAGTTCCACAGAAATTAGGAATGGATTCTTTAATAGATAAACAAATAATTTCCGAGTTATTTATGTGTAGCCACGAAATTTGGTTGGTGAGAGCCCGGACAGGCCTGATAATCGATAACTATTAGACCAAGATGAAAATCGCGGATATCGTCGTCTCACTGTGGACAATCTGTGAGCCTGATAGCTGCCGGGAAGAACACACTAGCCGTATTTATTAGAATATGATAAAGTACGTACAATAATTATTAATGAGTTGTAAGCGCGGGAGACCGACCACAATGATAACTGTGAACTCCCCATACTTTATCGTTTGTTAAAGCAATTAGGTTATAATCTTCTTTTGTTAGTTGATATATTCCGGCGAATGAGATACAATTAAGAAAACATTATTATTGGCTAAATAAATATATTGATTGATCCCATCATTAATGTTGATTTAAGGTGCGTCCAAAAAATATAAAACTACTTTCAATAACTCTCATATATTTCAACATAAATATACAGGATGTCCAAAAAGTCTGGTAACATGGTAGATATGTCAAAGTTGGTAGGAAAGATCTGATGAGTGTGGTAGGGGATTCATTGCCGCAATTAAATTTGACTTAGACCCCCAAATTTAAGGTCATCCATTTGCTAACTCGAAAACTATTAGAGATAGAGAAAATTTTCTGATTGCTACCCTGTAGAGCAACACCACATTAGTATAAAAACAATTTTTTAATCACACCCTTCCCCTTGAAAGATTTTGAGAAAATGGGCGAGAAAGAGTCATTCAAAGAAAGAAAATTCCCAACGGTGTGCTTCACTGCAATTCAAATGTGTTAGAAACCTCAGCCAAACTGGCCAGCCCAACTGACCTTTCCCGGCAATGAATTTCCCAACCCCCTATTACCTATAAACCGCACTCAGCAGATCTCGCCTACCTGGTAGCTTTGAGATATCTGCCATGTTACCAGACTTTTTGGACACCCTGTGTAATAATTCATTTATTGTTAATGCATGAAAATCTGAACATGCTCTAAAAATAATGCAAAAATAATTAGAAAAAAACTGAAAAAAATAAAATCACACAACGTAATACCCAATAACGTTCCTTGGACTTCCAGAATCTTTATAACCCGGCTTGGCATTGTCTCAACAGGTCCTCTGAAGAATGTACGAGTACAGAGGGTTGAGTACCTTACAACTAAACGATTTGCAAGCGTCATAAGTCTATGAGAAACCCCGCCGCCATGTTCGGTGATGTTCTATCTAGTGCTCACGGTGCCGAACTATGGCTCTGCATCGCAGTTTCCATTCGATAAGACTTCGCCGCAGAGAATTTAGATCGATCTGTGCCCAACTCTCTTCACAGGCTTTCCATAGACCGTCCAATGTACGGGGTCGTCTACTTCCAAGGGCGCGTTTCAGCAGTCCAAAGCCGCAATAGCAATAATTCACGGGGGATGCGTCAGGAGATTCAGAGTTATGTCTTTAAACAGAATTGAATGTATGCCCGTCTCCTGTTCCAGTGATCGTTGACTTAGACGTATGACTCGCAGTTTTAAGGTTGGTTCCCATAGCTTCGATTTTAAGTGCGATCATGCGATAATCGCATCTGACTGAGTCGAGCCTATGGAAATCGATTTTCTTATGCTCCGATTTTTAGCTGCGATTCGAATGCCCGACTGAAGTCGCGACTACAAATCGCCAGTCGCAGTAGTTTGAACCGTACAAACTTTTCTAGGTCCGATCCTGCGATTTCGGTCATGTGGATCACTGCATTGGATCGATCTATTTGGAACTGTGAAGAGAACCCATCTGTGAATGCTTACATGACGATGAAAATGTGATTTTCATAACTCAAAAAAGGTTAATAATCAATGAATGTTGAGGAAGTCATATAATTTGTACAATAGAATTGTTTTTATACATAAAAAAAATTATCGAAATGAGCAAAGTTTATTTACCCATAATCGATTAGACATTGTTCAGAATTACAAATTTAAAATTCAATTAACCAAAAAGAGACATTGAGATAGTATTGGTTATAAATATTAGTAAAATATAGCATCAGTTGAAGTTTTTAAACGCATTATTTTACTAATCAATATTCTAAATTTTAACAAATAACAAAATTGATATTTTATACAAAATATTAAAATATTTATAAAATGTCTAGAAAATTTGGATTCGATCAGGAACCAATACAAATATTTTCGAAATATATAATTAAAATGTGTAAATATTTAGTTATTTAAAAAAAATCCACAACACAAGGGTTTTGTATTAGGACGAAAGTTAAGTTAGTTTATTGGAATTAAAAAAACCCTTTTATTGTAAAGAGGACTTTTTTAAATAACTAACTATATACAGTGCAATACAACGTGAGTAAAACAAAATGTGCAACTAAAATCTTTATTTAAATTGCATCAAAATGTTTTTATCAAAAATAAATTCATAATAAATCTAAATGATACAGTAAGCTAGAGGAACACACCAGCGTATAAAAATTTATATTTATTCCATGACTGTAATTCCACGATTTTCAATTTTGACAATTTTGATAAAAAAATTGATGCAATTTGAAAATTAAATTTTTAATTACACATTTTAAGGATTAATTAGTTATGTAATTTGAAGATATTTTTAATTTGAATCCTTTTCTTGATTCCATAGAAGATTCTATTTTAAATATTTTATTTTATAAAAAATTGTTATCTATTTTGTTTTGTTTTTTTTTGTTTTTTTGTTTTTTTTGCCTGTAGAATATTGAATTTTAAACTTGTGAACTTTTATAATTATTCATTTTGGGTGACCTTTTTAATTATCTCAACAAGGTATAATATATAAAATAAAACATTAGAAAAGCCTAATTCTTTTTTGTGAAATAAATGAATTTTTAAATTTATCAGCATCAAAGCCCGCTAGTCAGGGGCTTTGTCAGCTCTGTTCCAGCTCTCTCGTTAGCCATGTGCTCCAGCAAAGGAGGGCGGGGGGGGGGGGGCGATTCATCGAATCGTCGGTGTGATTTCCCATACTCTTGCCTTTGTGTGTTGAGGAATATCAAATATATTATCACAGATGAATATATAACTATTCCCCTCTTTATTATTTGATAATTTTTAAGGGGTATACGGCTTTTTTAAAGCTGCATTCAACGTAAGAAAACACGCTCGCCAACGTATCGATAAACTAGACGCCATGTTTATTCTCTCTCGACAAGAGGCTCTCGCTCCAATGCACGGGAATGCGCAGTGTTAGATCGTGATTGCAAATCGCGCCTATGGGAACTAGTACAGGGTGCCGATAATCGAGTACGACTCGCGTCGATGCTTATCAAATCGGGCTTCTCAATCGTAGTCGTAGCGACCAGTCGGAGCTATGGGAACCAGCCTTAAGAACACAACGCAATAAAAGGGAAGGTTGAGATAAAATATAAAGAGGGGAGGTCTTTATTTTGGAAGTAAAGGAGAAGGGAACGAATCCTTTGAGTAGCTCTTCCTTTGTGATAAGAAGTATTTAGCAAAAGTAATCTTGACATAAAATTCAATACAGTTGGCATCTTTGATCAGTTATATATATTTATCACATATAAAAGGCAATAAACCCGCATTGTATGGTACAATACAGTTGCTCATAGAGTGAAAAGTCATAAAAGACTGGAAAGTATGGGCCTAGTGTTTAGTGCCCTAGGGCATACACGTGAGCTGAAACTTGCCCCATGGTGTGTGAAAAGCAAAACACTGGCGAAGGTGGGGTGCAAGGGGAAGCTGATAATAGTCGGATATCCAATGTCGGATTGTAGAGGTCATCTTTAATGGCCCTCTAGAAAGGACACCTTCATACGTGCTATTCGAAATAACCCCCATTGCAATCCAAACATTGTTGCCAATGATTTGGCAGCTTCTCGAGCCCACTCCGATAGAATCCATGGTCATGGGACTCAATAAACACCCGGAATGAGTTTTCGACGTCTGCTTAGGTTAGGAATGTTTTCCTCTGGAGAAAATTGTCTAGGCTCTGAAAAAGATGGTAGTCGGTAGGGAAGAGGTCCGGAAAGTACGGGGGGGGGGGAAGCACCTCGTAGCCCAGAGCCTGTAGCACCTACATGGTCGTTTGTGCAACGTACAGATGCGCGTTGTCATGCAGCAGAAGGACGCCTTTGCTGACACAGTTTTGTGTGCATACAATGCAGTTCATGATAGTAGGTCACAGCGGTGATCATCTCCCCCTGCTGCAGGAAGCTGTAATGCACTACACCACGGATGTTCCAGCAAACTGTAACCATGAGCTTCCTGGGGTGCAACAGGGGTTTAGGAAACTGTCGTGGTGTTGTGGGGGTTCATCAGCATCCAGCCATTGTGCTGACCGTTTCCTATTGTCGTATAGGAGCCACTTCTCATCACAGGTGACAATGCAATCAAGATCCCCACTTCTTCATGGTGCAAAAGCAATTCCATACACACCTCCAACCGACGCTCTTTCTGGTTTTCCATAAGTTCGTGTGGGACCATTTGTCCTGCTTTTTCACCTTGCCGATCTTCCTAAGGTGTCTACTGACAGTCAACGCTCATACAGCATGATCCCCTGCAAGGTCCCGAACAATATTTGACGGGTCCTCTTCCACAGATCGTTTCAGATCAGCGTCATTCAACACCTTGGGTGGTCTGCCGCATGGCTCATTTTCCATGTCCGTCACTCCAGCCCGGAATTTTCGGAACCAACGTTGGACAGTACGTTCGTTTATGGTGCCTACACCAAATACCTTATTGATGTTTAGAGAGGTGTTGGATGCAGTGTGATTCAACTTGAACTCATAATGGATTATCACACGTAATTCGTATGAAGTTATGACTATCTTTGCTTGGGTTCAAACGCTATTAAATATCATCACAGACATGCAAATTTCTGGCAGCTGGTTGCTGATAGGTTTATCTCTGGAAATGTACCACTTTGTTATGGGTACTTCTTACTAAATGTGGAAACCGTGCTGAAGCGCGGAACCCACCTTAAAATCCGACATTTATTATGCAACGACCTGATACTTATATTCATACAACTTGTTTAGAATGTCATGAATCATCGGCATGGGATAATCCAATGCGGTGGTGACATCGTTAACCTTCCTGAGGTCGAGGGTAACTCAAATGTCCCCGTTGTCTTTCTTGACAACATGAATGGGGATTCCACGTCAATTTACTTTGTTCAATCATGCCGGCTTTCATATAAGAGCCAATTTTCTCTTTGCGGGTATTAAGGAGAATTTTAGAAATAGGATATTGTCTCATGAAAATGGGATAGATTTTATCGATGTGGAATTCAACCAATTAAATTTTTACTCCAGTAAGCAATTCGACTTCTTCAGCAAAATTGCCTATGTGCTCCCTTAAAAGGTCATCTAATTTGGGTTTAAATGCAGGACTGACATTCCCACTCTCAATTTGGTCAATGATCATATTCTGCATGAAAACACTATTTCTTTGCTTTGAGCGTCTTTAAATTCAAACTTCGTGACACTCATGAAGTCCTTTCCAAGTATACCCTTGTTACCTCCGATCTTTGAAGTCGTGCACCAGGAAGCACCGATTTTTGAAGCAAGTGCTGCCTATCATTATGTCCGTAACAATCACTTGACTAATTGACCTAGATTTATTTATGCTGGAGAGCGTCATGTTTTCCCGTAAGTGGCTACCATATCCCCTAATTCATGTTCAATTTCATTGTCTATAAGCGATCTTTCACTTCCCGTATCAATTATCATCGGGATAGATATGTTCCTGATATTAATATTTAAGTAGAGAGATCATTGAACCTCTCTGGGTCAAAACCTCGTTGGGAAGGATCGTAATGGGCGGATCTGGGACTGCCTGACCAGCCCTGACTAGTTTAAAGGACAGTCCTTCGATACATGATTAAGGCTGTCGCATTTCCAGCACACAGAAGGCCTAAGCTGCCTAAGTTTCTTTTGCTGGGCTTTTCTACCCCCTACTAACCTAGCAATCTGGGCTTTCAGGTCAGATATTTGTCTTGAGCCTCAATTAATTGTTTGTGCTCTCCTAAGCATTTATTAATAACAGAGATGATGTCCGCCGACAGATTATTTACTTCTTGTGTGATATTTTGATTAAGCAATTCTACATTATTAGAGCTAGTTTGTTTTTCAATGCCGATGCTCTCAGCCTCAATTGCCATTTCGACAGCTTCCTGAAATGTTTCAGGATGTTTGCACATAAATATCATACGAAGCTCCGGTTTAAAAGTATCCTGAATTTTAAGTAACAGAGTTTTATCTTTTCTATCTTTCAAACCCTCATTCGCTGCGATCTTGTGATGGAACAACGGTCATTCGCAGTCTGTTCGCATATTGGTGAACTGTTTCCATTTGCCTTTGCTTTGCTTTGCTTGGTAAAAATCAAGTTGAGCATTAACTAGGCAATTCGTCTTAGGAAATAATTCCGATGGTAGTTCTTTAACCTCTGAATATGTTGTACTCTGATAAACTATGTTCATTGACCCTGACTGCCACCATTTAGTTCGGGCGCCATCATGATATTTCAATATAGATACAGGCATTTTTTACAATTTTTTTATTTGATAAGCTGCGGCGTTACTACCGTAAATTACAGTATATGTAATATCACCGACTTGCTTTTACTTACTTTTTGAAGCTCTATCCAAATATTCACCACAACAGAGCAAGTGTACATCTAAAATAAGATTATGTGACCAAGAAATTATTTAAGCTAGCTGTACCAAACTTGGAGAATTCCATCCATTGGGATCGTTTTAAAACAATTTTTTCAGTATTTCATTATGAATTTTTACTGTATTAATTCTAAGCTTTTTTCACGAGTGTTCATGAGGGTTCATTTTTACTGTACAGGGTGGTCATAAATTATTAAGCACATTTTGACAGTGAATATTTTATTAACCAAGAAATGTACACACTTCTTGTGAACATCATTGAAAAGTACAACTCAAACAGTTTTTTCCGTAATATTCAGAAGTTACAGCACTTCCACGTGTGCTCCTGCAGTGACTCGCAGAATATCCATTCGATATTCGATTTCACGCCACGTATTCCGCAGCATTTCAGGTGTCACTGTTGCAATGACAGCCACAATCCTTTCCTTCAATTCATCAAGATCACGCACTTTGCTGGAGTACACGCGGTCCTTTATGGAATCCTTTCCAGGAGCAGGTTTTCCATATTCCAAGCGGAATTGCCGTTGAACTGCTATCACGAATTTCTGCTCGTGAAACCAAAGAACGCACATTGCTTTCTGCTGCACGGTCGCCATTTTCGCGTTTTGTGTTCCTACGCCAAACAGTGCTGCCGCCTGGTGGTGATAGTGACACCTGACAAACTGAGTTGTACTTTTCAATGATGTTCACAAGAAGTGTGTACATTTCTTGGTTAATAAAATATTCACATTCACATATTGCAAAATTTCATCGAAAGAAAAAATGGGTCTAAATATATATTGATATTCCCAGTGGTGAAGATGGATATCATTTTAATCTTATTAAGTTAGCACAGCAGATCCAAACATTTCCTAAAAGGTCCCCCGATACATTTTGACTATAATCTGTGCGAATGTGAATGTTCTGGAAACCGTTGTG
>JAHWFO010025184.1:891726-914705 GCA_023313115.1 Rhysida immarginata
AATATAATTAATCACAAACATCTTATTTTTCCCGTTTATAAAATCGGGCCTTAACCATACTATTTCATAATCATTTCTTAGATGTTCTTATGTTGTAGGGAGAGATAAAAGGGGGCAATGTTTTTGGCCATCTTCCCATTTAATTATTTCCTTACTTTTCTCTTTCTGTTTGTAACAGATTCCGCTTCTTTCATTCATTATTCCCCGCAATATTTACTGTTAGGGTATCTAATGAGGCGGTCTCTTGGTAAAATGTATTTCTACCTTTGAGGCGTTTTATCCCTTTTCTGTTTTTTCCCCTCCTTTTCAAAGAAACCGTGTTAAATTTTGAGCGAAAAACTGCAGAGAAGAAAAGAAATTACCGAGCTTCTACCTTTTTTGTTTCTTATGCCCCAACGTTGCTTCCCACTTTGCGCACGGCACGACGAGCCATTATCGTTACTCCCATCAAAAAGAAAAGAAAATGAAGATAGTGTCATAATCAAGGCTAATTCGTGAACTTTAAAAAAGGTCTCAGCGTCGTTCAATTACGAAATTATTAAGGGAACGGAGGAAAAAATACAGTAAAGACTAACCCACCCCTATCCAATAAGAACCTTCGTTGGTGTCTGACGGAGGAAGAAAGGTTTCGTTGCATCGTTAAAAGCCAGGCGAACCCCATCAGCAACAGTAATTAAGAGGAAAAGGCTCCCTGAGAAAGATGAAAAAATTTGCAAAGTGTCAAGGTATTCGTTAATTTGATGTCTTAAAAAATTAAATTAAAAATTAAAAAAACATACGCTTCCCCACACCTAAAAGGAAACTTGTTTATGTCAAATTTGTTTTTTTGGTTAAATATAATTAGCTACTACATAATTAACAAAAATAGACCTTAAAACTAGAGTATGTGAAGTCATTTAATATTTAACTTAATGAATACAATAGGCAATATTTACAGATTTGGTTTTATTCGGGATTTTTTTTTGTATAGATGAAGGAAAGATGCCACTTTTCCATAATAATTTTTGTGGAAAAGTGGCATCCTTCCTTCATCTATACACATTTATCCACAGATCATAAGGTCAGTTATATTTTATATATTTTTTAGTTTTTTTTGTAGTTTCAACTCTATAATAGAACAATAGACAATTTTACTATACACAGGCACAAATATGAAGGATTTAAAATTTATTATAATGTATATCTCTCTCTAGTTTCATAAATGATCGGAATGAGGAAATATGATTTTTTACAATATTAATGGGGAAAAAGAAGAAAAACAAACCTGCTTTCTAGGACGTGCGTAAGCCAATTATAAGGACACTTAGCACATACTTCGACCTATGTCATTTCCATGAAATTATTTTACAGTCTATTGCATTTCACGGTAATTGTGCAAGGTCTTGTGCAATTTTTCTATTGGCTGAAGAACCTTTTTTCTTTTTTCTTTTCTTTTACATTGGAGTGTCTTTTGACTACAACACCAAGAAAATCGCCTTAGAGTTATTTTTTTAAATGACATTACGTTCGATTTGCTTATTTAATTTGTTTTACGGATTAAAGTAACCACAAGGTAATATTTATATACATTCAAATACGGTAAAATTAATATAATTTAAAGGTGCATGAAACTTTAAACAGAAAAATGGCAATTTCTTTTTATACTTAATTGCGTTTTATAGATTCTACAAGTATTGTAAAGCGTTATGCTTCTGAACTGAAATTTAAACAGATGTATTCATAATGTTCTTGACCATTTATTATCGAAAAAGAAAATGTAACTCAATAAACAGCTAATTTATAATCTCTTTTGAATTCAATTTTGATCAAATCACCGTAGACAATTTTGATCAAATGACTATTTTAGTATTCATGAAATTCCCTTTAATACTCTTTTGTAGTCTTCTCTCATTGCTTGAAATAATTGCATTGCATCATAAGAAATAAGGATACGATAAATTGGAATCTTTTCCACAAATGGAACGGCAATTAGTGATTATACAATTAAAGCATTAATAAAAATTAAAAAAAATTTCTTGTCTATCCATTCCTTTATAAAAATTATCTTTTAATATTCATGGTTTGTAATCTTTAGTGGAATGAATACCCTTTTGTAATCTTTCATTTAATGTAGTAAAGCAAAAGGTCATAATATGCCACCCCCTTTTGTTTTTTTAGTAATAAATAAGCTATCCTATAACAAGGTAATATAGCGCAAAGAGTGTTGTATTATGTTGGCATGAAGTACCAATTTTTGAAAAAAAAAATAAAACTCTCAAAATTTTTGAATAATCATATGTTTATTGTAGTCAATCCAAAGAGATCAGATAAATGTATGGAAAAATACACACATTTAAACACAAAATTAAAAAAGAATAAAATCAGTATTCAATAGTCAAAACATTGAAATTAATAACTAAAAATACCTAATATTATTTAACAATGAGCTTTCTCTGAACTAAAATAAACATAATATTACATCTGAAATAAAATGATGAATCCCAAAATTCTGATTACAAACCATATATCTAATATACAACCTCTGACAATTAAGTTCAGTGAATGATTTCACACCCTAATCTGTGCGAGCTTTACGCGAGTATCAATGCATGTGAATACAAGCCCAGTCATTGTTTAAGCAAGTTCAGACAGGTCACGTTTGTGCGTGCAATGGTTTAGCAGATGCTCGTTTCTTCAGTTGAAGGTGTAGCGTGCGCACGTAACAGTGGATAATGGATTAGAGAGGAACACTGCCGTAATCGTGCAACAGTTTCTGGCCGACAAAGGGGTCGTATCCATAGCTCATCCACCTTATTCACCAGACTTGGCACCGGCAGACTTTTTCTTGTTCCCACGCCTGAAACGGGCCTTAAAGGGACATAGATTTGCGGACATTCCAGACATTCAAGCAAATGTGACACGTGAACTTAAAGCCATCCCTAAGGAGCTTCCAGGACTTATACACCCGATCCCAAAAGTGTATTGCCTTCCAGAGTGATTATTTCGAAGGACAATAATAGTTTGCCTTGAATATGTCAAAACGGAACATTATCAGTTATACAGGGTGTATCAGGTACGTTGGTCATAAAGTACCTAGCGTGATCCTTTGCATGATTACAAACTTAAAGTTCCTTATCGAAAATGTCGAAAACTCAAAATTTAAATTGCGTCGTTACGTCATTTATGAACTTTCCGCACCAGCAGTTCATTAAATTCAACGGGGCGATTACAATTAAATCGGCGGCAATTGTTGAGATTAAATGACGTTTTCGGCAGGTTTTAAGCAAACTTCGCGTGATGTTTAGACCCTTAACATTTCTAAGCAAAGTGTCTTTTTCATCTTATTTCTATAATTAAAAAAAATGACAATTTTTTTTTTCGTGCCTATCGTGCGTTGAAAGCACTGCTTTACTTTTGCAAGCAGTTATTGCTTTATTGAATATTCTACTTATTTCCTACATGGAATTAATAATTGATTTATAGGCTGAGGGACCAATTTACCAACAGAGGGGACCACATTACGACTTTTTGCTCTATATTTATTACTAGAAGAGGTACCCGGCGTTGCCCGGGATAATTACACTTGCACAAACTTTTCCTTTCATTGTTAGTCATGAGATATATATTGTTGGTCCGTGCAGAGTGTTTGTGAATTGCGTGTTGATACCATTGTTGCAAAAACTTTGTCTTGCATTGTTGGTCATGCGATATTTCTCATTAATATGCCTTGCCATAACCATGAATATCGATTTTTTATCGATAATTATTATTTTTTCGAAATCTGAGGTAGACAGTGACCTTCCTCATGCTTTAAAGGTCATGTATGCGAAATTTTATCAAGATCGGAATAAAACTGTAGATTTGTATAAAAAACGTACACACAGATCCACAGACCCACAGACAGACAGACCCACAAACATCCTTCTTTTTATATATAGATAGACTAGAAGAGGTACCCGGCGTTGCCCGGGATTATTACACTTGGGATGTAAGCAGAACAATCTCAAAAATTAAAATAAATTTTGCAATATCTTAAAAATAAACACATGAAAATGCTTAGAATTAATACAGTAAAAATTCTTAATGAAAATTCGAAAAAAACCTTTTTAAAGGCTCACAATGGCTGGACCTCTCCAAGGATGCCACTGCTATTTTAGATAATTTCTTACTCACGTAATCTTACCTTAGATGTATACTTAGTGTTGTTGCAATTTCCACTCTTCTCTCTATGTGTTGAAGCAAAATTTCCACTCTTCTCTCTTCTCTCTTGTGCAGTCTAGCGGTCGCGGATTCTTCTATTTACTTGCTTCCCATTTGCTCAATACATCACGGAGCTAAACGAATGCTTCCTCTGTCGTCTTTCCACTCTTTCTCAATAGTCTGCTAACTCTCCATTATCTCCATTTACTGATCATTTTTAAAGATTTTCAAGAAATTGTTAAGTACTAAGAACTCTCTTTTCTAAGAAAAGCCTGAATAACAGGAATTCTATGCATTGTTACAAATTGAAACTTATCCATATTGCATCATCATTTTATGTTCATTGTTATAATTCTTGGAAAGGATTGCTTTATCATTGCATCATCATTTTGAGCTCATTGTTATTGGTGAATTGCGTGTTGAAACCATTGTTGATACCTATTGTTGCACAAACTTTTATTTGCATTGTTGGTCATGAGATATATATTGTTGGTCCGTGCAGAGTGTTTGTGAATTGCGTGTTGATACCATTGTTGCAAAAACTTTGTCTTGCATTGTTGGTCATGCGATATTTCTCATTAATATGCCTTGCCATAACCATGAATATCGATTTTTTATCGATATTTATTATTTTTCCGAAATCTGAGGTAGACAGTGACCTTCCTCATGCTTTGAAGGTCATGTCTGCGAAATTTCATCAAGATCGGAATAAAACTGTAGATTTGTATAAAAAACGTACCCACAGACAGACCCACAGACAGACCCACAGACAGACAGACCCACAAACATCCTTCTTTATATATATAGATAGATGCCACTTTCCACAGTAGTTCAACGTTTTTCATCTATATTTATTCGTTTAATATTCATGTTCCTTTACAGTAAAATTAAAACTGTTTACCAGAAATGTAAACATTTTCTTTAATTTTAAGTACTATTTTGTATGGAAATTTTTAGGTTAGGCAACGTTAGGTTACACAAAACCATGCTTTCAAAATCAAGGAATAAATCCAATGCAGCTTGAAACCGGATACATGTAACTGGTGTTGCGTTCATTTAGGAGCGAGAACTTGCTAGTAAACTTGCCTTTCTTCACACCATAAACCCATCACGTTCTTTTTCTTTATTTATTAAATTTGAGTCAACTTTTCAATTTTTGCAGTCATTAGAAAACAAAGCCTACACATTAAGGGTAAATTATCTCTAAGCAACATCAGTCACTCTTGGCCAATCATCGGCTGGGGAATGAAGTATGGCGAGAATGTCAAAATGATTAATAGCAAATTCCACGCCGTGTTGAACGTCAGTTAGGATTAGGTCACTTTAGGGGCTGGGCCCAGCGAACGTAGGAAAGGAGAGACGGGCGAGAGGGAGGCCGTTAAAGCCGCGCAACAACCCTCATTGCCGCCGCCGCCGCCGCCGTGTGTGCCATTGCAATCGGCTCGTTCATCGTGCCTTCGCCGAAGGAGATAGATCGGTGGGGGGCCGGGGGGGGGGGGGAGAGGAGAAAATGGGTGCGGAGCGGAGACCGATGAGAGCTCTCGAGATAAGAAAATAACCTTCCAGATTCCCCTTCTGCCAATGAATACTATGTAGCTTTTAGAAGGGAGTGGAAGAAATTGAGAAAGCTGAAGAAACAGAACAAGAGAGAAATGATTATAAACGTGCTCTTCTTCTGTAATCTGCTGGAAATCAGCAAATGGAAATTTAAAAAAAATTATCAGTCTCGTTCTTTCCGTCCATTTGCCCTCTATCTGCCTATAGAAAAATTTATTTCGAGAAATATGAACGCTTGAAAGCAGGAATTCAGGTTTGCTATTGAAGGCAAAAATCTGAGGGAGAAGCTAACATTTGATCACGATGAGATCATTCTTTCCAGACAAACATTTCATAGCCTTTACCAAATAACTCCCCCTTCCATCCGATTCTCTAGTCAGGTAAACAAACACATTTTATATGAGGGTCATCTCAAATGTACAGCACACGGTGGCAGCACTAGTGCGTGGAAGATACAACAAGAAGGAAATTCACGTCACTGACTTACAGTTAGAAGTTTGAGGAAGAAGCCTGTTTCGTTTCATCCATAGAGTACTCTGTTTTTCAATAACGCGAACTAGAAATGGAGGCTGCACAGGCTTCGTATTGTGATTGTTGAAGATCAAAGTCGTACATAAAGATCGATACTTTACGTGACAGAAAATCAACAGAAATCCACAGCGCTTTAAGTGAAGTCTGTGGTGAGTTAACGGTGAACCGTGCAGGAGAAAAACAAGCCAAAGAAACTGTGGACACAACTATCGATAAACGACGTCAACGAAACCACAAATCCACAATAGATAATTTTTAAACGTGAACTGTAGTATAGTTTCGCGATGGTCATGTGAGCATAAACGACGATGAAGGACCAGTAGGGCCGAAAACATCAACAGATGAACGAAGTGTAAAACTTGTGACAGATGCTCTTGATCGTCGTGTGACTCTTTGAGGAACGTACTGCAACCACAGGGGATTCACCAACTTCAGTATTCCGGATTCTGACAAATGATTTAAACAAGAGAAAATTTTCTGCTTGACTGCTGAACAGAAATAGAAAAACGTGCTGAAACGACGATTCGACGTTGAAGGTCAAGCATTCTTATATCGAATTATCGCTTTTGATGTAACGTGGGTTAGAGACTTTGAGCGGAGTTGAGATGGCAGTCCAACGAGTGGAGTCATGACCAAAAAAAATTGGGTCATTTCGACTAGCTCAATCAAAGGTCCAACAAATGATTGGGTCATCACAGGTGCTTATTATCATGACTTCATGCAATAACTGCGCAGAAAAATGCACAAAACCCGTCCTCAGTTACTAGAGGCTGGGTCAATCATCCTCCATGACAACGCTCGCCTAGGAATGTGGTAACCGAAAAGCTGCGCGAATATGGTTTGGTAGTGTTAACTCATGCTTCCTAAAATCCGGGCTTGAGTCCACCAGACTATGACCTACTCCCAAAGTTGGAACCTATGCGTGGATGTAGCTTTCTTTCTCTAGAAGAGCTTTCTGCCGCCGTTGCCCGTGCCATTCTACAGATGAACAGAGATGGTGTCTTGGATGGAATACTATAGCTTTCCAGACGTTAGGACTCCGTCAATGAGAAGCAGGGAGACTATATTGAAGTTCTATAAAGAGATATTATAAAAAATAAACATTTCAGTAAACAAAAAATTGTGTGTGTATATTATTTATGAAATGACCCTCGTATCTTGAATACCATTTTTAGTGATTAATTTTTTTTTATCAGAAATTAGTATGATGATCTTCATCTTTATGTTTTATAACAATAAAAAGAGATTGATTTGATTTGATTTATTGCTACCAAAGAAAAGGACAAAGGTAGCTCGTGCCACACCGGAACCCTAGCAAGGCACCGAGAACAAAGACAAAAAGACAATTCACAAAACAAAATCACATAAGAAAGCGATATAATTATATAAAACATCAAAATTGAGTAATATTATAAAAAAAACAATCGAAATTACTTTTAACTTTATACAATTGATTAAAACAAGATCAAATTTTAAATAATAAATTAAAATTAAAGCAAGGAATATAAAACTCGGTTTCTATATTGCGTATTACAATTAAAGCTTAAGCAAGCCAAACAGAAAGGACTGTCAATCTTTCCATTAATAATATTAGTAACAAATTTTAAAATCTCCGCATGAAAGATGTCAATACACTCACAAATGTTCTAGAAAATTTTCGAGATTATTCGAAATTTTTTTATTCAAATACATATAACCTTTGATGTTATAGGTCATATTGCGACATATGCCCCATAAATCAAATATTTAGTAATTTGTAAAAATAAAATCATTTTATTGAATGTCCTAATAAAGCAGACAAAACAAAATGAACATGGGTGCACAAATAGTTTCTCATCTTAGTTTTTACGGTGATTGGCGTCCAGTCAATCCGTCTATCCACTTTTCCATCGAAACTATAATTCTGGTCGAACAACTATTTAAGCCAGTCCTGGACGCGGAAATGTCCGTGCGAGCCAGCTCGTCCTCACAAGCAGAGACGTGCTGACAGGCGGCTCGCGGAGCAGTGGCGGTGGAGTCCATGAAGGAGAAGGGGAACGAGGTTAAGAAAAATATGGAATCGCTTTGTTTATCTTGATTCTGAAACCTGAAATAATTTGGCGACGTAAATACAATATTTCCTTTCTATTCACATTCAGACAAAGCAATTATGGAACAAGACATTAAAGTGAATTACATTATATTGGAGTCCGACCCCTCTTTGTGAAAGCGGAATCCAACTTACGAGCGCTCGTTTCAAAAGCGGTAATATGTTAAGATACTTCCTCGCTCGCGGCTTTGGCTCGCCTGGCCACCTTTTTCCCAAGGCTGATTTAAACTTATTTCATTCGTGTAAAATCCCAAAAAAAACCCAATAAAATTTGGGGTAGGCTGTACTCGATAAAGCCTCCGAAATTTTGAAAGGATTATTTGTTTTTTTCTTGCTATTTTGAAGTTCGGAGTATTATACTTAACTCGTTTACGATTGATACAATTCTGTTGAACCGTGAAGAGTGATGACAGTAGTTACAGATGTAAGATTTACATTTAACAGTCATCATTCTGGAGAACGTTAAATCTATTACAGTTCTATTTTAGGTAGTGATTTAATTGCCAGAGGCTAGCGTAAGGCGTATATCTTCGTTTTGTTGGGGCCCATATAGACCCCTGGTTATCGAATGCTGGTTACTTGCTTCATCTTTCGAGATCCAGTCGGCGATCTGCATCGTTATTGAATATGTAACGCCACTCGAAGTGCTCGGTACAGCTCCGTCGTCGACGTTCGCCCATTTACTAGCGGCGACCTCCTTTGGGCCGCTGCCGCCAGCATCTCACTTGCTCGGTCGAACTTTTGGACTTTTCTGAATCCTCTTTCATTTCCCACTTGTTCTCTGTCAATCTGGCTACTTGCTATATATTTTAACATTTCTTGTAAATTTCTCAAATTTTCGCTGTTTCTCACGCACTAAATCGTCTATAACTTTTGAGCATTTCATTCACTCTCAAATTTTATACCTTAAACATTAGAGTTCGCCGATACAAATCAAATGGCATCTCACTGTGTGACGTCCGTACGCTAAGCAGTGACTTTCGACTGTGAGAAACGACCCAGATTGGCGTCTCTCTCTCGTGTGCTTCACTGCAATTCAAATGTGTTAGAAACCTCAGCCAACCTGCCCGTTGGGAATTTTCTTTCCTTGAGTGACTCTTTCTCGCCCATTTTCTCAAAATCTTTCAAGGGGAAGGGTGTGATTAAAAATTGTTTTTAGACTAATGTGTTGGTGCTCTAAATGGTAGCAATTGGAATTTTTTTATATCTTTAATAGTTTTCGAGTTAGCAAATGGATGACCTTAAATTTGGGGGTCAAAGTCAAAATTGAATGCGGCAATGAATTCCCCATCCCCCCATTACCTATAAACCACACTCATTAGATCTCGCCTACCTACCAGCTTTGAGATATTTGCCATGTTACCAGACTTTTTGGACACTCTGTATATTGTCTTGAACGTCGAGCACGAAGCCCAGCGAAGAATAATGCCGTCGAAAAGAAGTCTATGGAAAAAAGTCTGCACGGCCGTCAGATTGTCCGAAGAGGTGGTACTTGCTGTAATCCATATCCGTGGATATTCTGACGAATGCACCTTGAAACTGCCGATGGTACGATAATGTGACCAACCAACTCTGAAAGACCATTAATGAACCCTCTCTCATAGGGGTCAGCTGATGAAACGCTCTGCGTTGACGCTGACGAGGATAAAAGTGGTCACAATGCACTGCCAGAATGCAGCAATTTGCATCCCATATGGGAAGAAAACTTTGATAGCAGAGACCAAGCAATAGTTATTATGTACACTTTCTGACGGCGATGGTTTATTTCTGACGGCGTGTGTATTTACACTAAGACCTGTTAAATATTCAATTGAAATGATAATTTTAGTGAGTGCTTAACCACATGTTTGCCCACTAAAAAAATTTTTTGGTCAGAAGATAATTTAATGCGGATGGGTTTGAAAATCGTGGGAAAGTGTGCTTGCATACAATAATATTTCGAATAATCTTGAATATTCAAAAACAATTAAAGGCCAAAATCGATATACTTGTGGTTTATTTAAACAGATGTTCATTATACTGACGTTTTTATTCTGTTCCCCCTCAAATAAAGACCAATTGGTCCTTGATTGCAACTGCTGCTGACGACCATGCTTTATACATTATATCTTAAGTATACATTACAAAAAAGAACTTAGTAATTGCATTTTATACAAATACTTCTTAAACTAGTTCTATTTTATTATCAGCAATGAGAAAAGAGATAACAGACTGCGATATGTTTTGTTAGTTTTGTTGGCAAAGAATTTTGCCTCCTCTTTTGTCTTTACTTACCAGCAGTGAAAAAAAAAGTAAATCATGATCTAAGAATCATGAGTGTTTTATTTTTTTCTGGGCTCGACTTCTCTTGTTTTGTGAAATGTGATCAAATTGGTGCGTTTAATAGAAGTTGGTTTTGGCTGATTAAATTATAATTGGATGTTCCAGTAAAGTGGAAAACTTTCAGATATCAGTTTGACTTTACGATAGCCCAATTGGTAGAGGCGTCGGCCATGACAGTCGAGGTTCCAGGTTCGAATCCAGGTCGCAGAATTTTCCTTCCATTTTTCAATCCAAAAAACTATTACTAGTTTGACTTTCTTTTCAATCAAAGATTTCTATGATCAACAACTAATCAACATCAGTAAACATTATGTAGGAAATTAAGCTACCAAGTTTACTTAACTCTTTCCAGTCTAACGATTTCACGATTTTTATAAAAGATATTCACAAGTGATGGAGGTGTGACTATGTGAGTATCAAAAAATTGCTGCTTTATTTCACAATGGACATCTTTATATAGCTTTAATAGACTACTGGAAATTTTATTACGTAGAAATAGAGATCATAAATTAATTTACGAAGTAGTTTGTCTAAGCTTTATAACCTAAACTTAACGCTTTCAACACAGGATGATTCAAAGAGAAGGTTCATCCTCAATGATTTTTGATATGCACGGGATTACGAAATATAGATTCCGGTCTGCTATGATTTTTGTAGCTAGACCTCACAATCCACTTTATTGGCAGTCTTCTTAAGTCATAATTTTCTGTCATATCACGGACAAAAGTGGAATTTATAGTTCGCTCCACTGTGTAATCTAGCAGAAGATACTTTACCTTTAACACTACGTATATGCTGTCATGATATTTGATGGCGTTAACACATAAGCTCGGTCATAATGCACAATCATCACAACAGAACGACTCCCAAAGATGTAATGATTCTTGCTGACACGGATCAAATCATGAAAACACGAATTTTAAAAAATAGCGAGATCTCGGCAATATGTGATTATGCTAATTCTTTCTCAGTAAAAGCGCAGCTATTCGAGGAGATGCACGAGAAAATCAGCGCCTAAACAGAAGTGTCTAAATCGCCTAAATCTCACTCCTCCCTCAATTCTCTGGCGACGAGTGAGTCCTGTTCAACAGTCCATTTGGAGCAAGCGTGTTTCAGGCACACGACAGCAACCAAAGAAACCTAATCCTCATTCTGATGTTGAATTTGATACGCAGTCCTATTCCGAGAAGACAGTCGTCAACGTAGTGAAACAAACCATCAGAGTTCAGACAAAAACCCCGTTAATTTGGACTTATTCAAGACAAAAGATTTTTTGTGTTTTTTTTAACTCGTTTATTTTCATATAAAACTAATTTATCACATGCTACCATTTCTCATGAAACAATCATCCTTGCAAACTGTCTTCAGTTTTAGCTGAATAATTACCTAGAACCAACTTCATTTTAGAGGAGCTGCATTATTACCGCACTCTCAATACTTTAGAAGCCTATTTCCCTGGGGGCATACCTATCGAAATGGACTGGGGCAGTAATATACGCCGTCCGAGCCATACTTTTGAAGGTATTTTGTAACTTCAGTGCTAACTTGAATGTTGCAAATCTTTTCCACAGTTTTTATGCTATTTTCTTAATATTAAAGCTTATGAGTAATCCACATGGATCATCGATTAAGTTATGCCACTCCATTTCTTGCAAGTGAATTCCCTTTGAGTCGCGATCCAATATATTCTAGAAGGTGCTAACCAAAACCTTCCGAGAATTTTCTTGTAAAAATCAGAAAAAGTACTTTACACACTAATTTCCGCTGTCATCTTCAAAGTAGTCACTTCCGGCACATATGCAACGATCCCAGCGATTCTCCCATTTTTGAAAGTACTCCTGGAAGTCCGAAGACCGTAGGGTTGTCACGGAGCGCATATGAGAGCGGCGAGAATGGAAGCTGCGAGGGCGAATCAAGCCAGGTGGAGCGATTACTAGCGGCGCCATCCTTGGACGCGATTAGGAAATATAAAAGGAAAAGGAAGAGAGCGTGACGGAAATCGAGGCTGAGGAAGGAAGCGACGTCAGAGAAGGTCGCGGATGTCTCTAGGTCAGTTGGTAGCTGGAAATCGGACGAGACGGGCGAAGAGAGGGTCGACTCTTCAACACAAGAAGTCTCCAACGTTTCCCAGAGTAATTCGAGCCTTGAAGCGAGTGTTGAGCAGCCTGCGAGAGAGATAATCGCAGCGGCTGTGGTAGCAGAGGTTTTGAACCGCACGCAGAACGAGAGAGCACGAGGTAAAGTCGACCAGGTGCACACTGCTGAACGGAGTACGTGCGCGAGCAAAGACAAGAGGCTCTCGGAGGTACCCCCCTGTTCCTGTTGCTTCATGACGAACCATTCTGCGAGCAGTAGCGGTGTTTGCATTGCCCAGCAGGTATCCAACTCGAATGTGAGTAGCGTCGAAACTATTTCCGTGGCAGGCCTTTCTAAAAGTACAGACGAAGCTAGTAAGTACGATTTCTCGTATGCTATTCGTTGCGCGTACTCTTTAACGCGTTTGCGACCTAGAAGCATAGAATTTAACGGTCAGTGGCTCGGCCCAGCGCTCTTCATGTATTCGCCGTGTGTAGGATTGATTGTATTGCGTCTGTAGAAAGTTTAGTACTGAGGTAGCGTCGTATTTTGTGCGACACTATTCTCTATGTATCATGCCCTGGGGTTTACCAGACCTTTTTATTGTACAGCATGACCCCTTGTGATATAAGGTCATTTAAACTACTTATATGCATTTAGTTTAAGTGATAATCATAGTACCTAGTTTGCTTAGCTTAACTAAACTTTGGTCATTTAATGCATGAACTTAATGGGGTTATCCTTTTGCTGTGTTTTCTGTAGGCCACAAGGCGCTCTTACCATAAATCTTTTAAACGCGTTGCGTCGCCATTTTCTCCTGTAGTGTTTTGGCCGAAGGTATCATACGGCGACTAGGATCCACGTTACGTATCTCCCATCACTTACCATAGGAACGACTGAGACTTTTCCGGGCCAAGAAGGAGGATCGTGTTTCCATCTAACATAGGCGCAGATTCTATAACTCACCTGGCCTCATTGGAGAGGTTTCCTGATTGAACCTGCCTCAATAGACTTTTTACCTGTAAAGGTGCCGTATGTATAATACTTACACTTCCGTGTATTGGAATCTTGTTAATCATATATTCTCTTTCTTTAATTCATTAACATTATCCGCCTGTGTATTCGTGGCTATGTTTACACGGAGCGCGCATCTTTGCGAATAGCTGAGATGTATTATTTTTGTTGTGTTAACATAATGGACAATAAACCGATGCCTTATTTAATCCTACTAACTGTGTTTTCATTGGCTTAGTATATTTCCACTGCGCATACCCAATTTATACGTGACAAGGGTGTTCAAGACCGGTTGCGATTCCACGTGGATATCTTTGGTGGCAAAATGTCACGCTTTCATTTTAGGAAAGAGGTAGAAGTCGCAGGGAGCTAGGTCAGGAGAGTAAGGAGGGTGGGGGACCGTTGCCATGTTGTTGTTTTTTTGTTTGTTTTTTTTTTTACCAGAAATTCCTTCACAACGAGCGAAGAGTGTGTGGGCGCATTGTCATGCTGGAGCAACCAGTCTCTGTTTTTCCACAACTCTAGCCGTTTGCGCGAAAGTTTCCCTCAGTCTCTTCTAAACCTCGCAGTAAAACTTCCTGGTTACAGGTTTGACCAGGTCGAATTATTTGGAAATTAGCAGAAGTGCAAGAACACGTTGCAACACCAACAGCAATAACTCACAAAGAAATGGGCCTACGAGTACGTAACATGGCAGAGCAGCAGCTGAAAGGTGCACTAAGAGGCATCTAGCGGCAGAACCTCGTACTGTTTTTGGTTTGGGCAGAATATTCAAATTATCGGATATTTGGGGTAGCACTACAACACATACATGTCAGAATGCCTTATAAAAGAAAATGAAACCAGGTAGTAGCAAGTAAAATTTCAAGTGAAGGATGGGCCACACAACATGATCAATATCAGACGCGATTAAGACGGGATGTTTCATTTATTTTTTCCAATGTCTGTAAATTTTCAATATGACTTATTTGAATGATGTTTCTTATTCACGTATAATTTTCCATTTAATTTATTTTTTCTTTTATAAAATAGTTATTTTATACAAATTTATTCATGGTTTTATCAAATCCATAGGTTGAAATGGTTTGAGATAAGTTTTTTATTGTTCGATGATTTATTATAATTCTTATATTACCATAATAAATACGATAAAATTTCAAAGTTTTATGAAAGTTTGACTTTGGCTTAAATTTCTGTTATAAGAATGCGCGTGAGTTGTATAAAATTTATTTTTTGCCTTATTATAAATATTGATCATACAAATAGTTAGGTATTAGGGCATTTTTATGTTGTGCCAGCAGCCGTGGTTATTCTTAGCGCACAATTGGAATTTTTTTGAAAGATAGTTACTTTTTGAGAAAAAGAAAATTTAATTAGTTTTTTTTTTTTTTTGGTGAAACATTTAACTACTAATTGTTTTAATATACTTGGAACGTTCAAAAATGATTGGCAATGGTTTTTGTGTTCAAAGAAACCATTTTCAGAACAAAAGAATACAGATTATATTAGAGGTATTCCCCGCCAATGTCTATGCACTTTGCCATCATTCTGGCGGCTTCCATATTTGCGGAGCAAACCATTCTTTGGGGGTATCTCGGCGCCACTGGTGAACAATTGCATGAAGTTCGTCATTGGTGGTGATATTCTTACCCCGCATGACCTATTTCATTGCGTTGAATAAGGCATAGTCGCAAGGAGCCAGATCCGGAGAATATGGAGGACGTTCACTGTTTGGTTTGCGTGCAGTTTCTGGGCGCTCAGTGCTTTGCGTTTTTCAGCACAGTTCCTGCTGTCTTTGTACTCTGATACCCAACAAAACACGGATCTGCGACTTGGTGCTGACTCTCCATATATGGCTCTTAATCTTTTGTGGATGTCATTCCTTCCCTCCAGAGAAACTACACTGTCCAACGTTGCCCATGCTTGTCTGCTTCCATATTGTTTACCGATGTCCACACAAGTTCTCGCAAGTCGGAACAATGGCTGCTGCTATGGACTTCGTACGAAGAGACGTCACTTCCTTAGTGATTCGCCATCTTAGTTCCACACAGCTGTTGCTAGGAAGAGTTTAAATCATTTTCTCCTTTTGAAATTAATTTTGGGTCGTCATAAAAAACGTAGCAATAAAATATAGTTTTATTGCAGACATTCTGATCGCTTATGTAGCCAAGCTAGTGTCAGCATCAGCATATCTAATGCTTAGCAACAACAATTGTCGAACCAAGATGGCGCGTTGCCAAGGGGCGGAGCTAACTTTTACGTCACTCGTGCGAAGTCCATTCTCTACCGATGGGAAGCCAGCAACACTATCTGGTGGCAGTAGACAGTACTATAGTCTATTTTCACGCATGCAACGATACATATTTATTGACTGAAATAAATAAAAGCTGGGGAAAAAAGTTCCTTTACCAAGCCGCTCAAATATCGCGTCTTTTTTGTGAGATATTACTTTCCGTTTCACTTTTCGTTATGCTCGGATTTCTATTAAATGAAATTGAACTAATGTGCCATAAAAATTCACTTAAAGATATAAATTTAAAATTTTTAAAAAAATTATAGAATCTCTTATAAAATTTAAATTTGCAATTGATGCGTATCGGGATTTGTATTTTTAAACACATTTTAAAACACTGGATTTAATGGATAACGTATCTAATTCTTTCGTAGTCAAATTTAACTCTATGATTAGATTATTACAATTTTTAAGCTCTAAACCAATTACAAACATTATAAAATATGTAAACTTCTAAATCTGTATAAAAACGCTTAATTTATATGTTATGGTTTGCAAAAATTACTTATTTTAGAACTGTTTTCAATACCATCTCTCGCACTCTGTTTTTTTTTATAGCTGCGTAGATCCCCCTTCGAGCTGATATACAGTATAATCATAGCTTATGTCCTAGGTGTTAATCAAAATGAAGTTATTGTGTGGAGTGAATCGATAGATCACATCAACCCCATTTTTTTTTTAACACAGAAAGAGTGGGAGGGAAAAAATCCCTAAAAAAAGTGAAAATTAAATTAATTTTAATTATCTTCATCGCTACATATTATTTGGCAATATTTAGGCTCACTTTCTTATTTACAGCGTTCAAATCTATTAAATATCGATCGATATTGATAATATATATCCGCCGGAATTGCGTGTTAAAAGATGAATAATAAAGTGTTAAGAAATTAAATTCTCAGAAACTTTTTATGTAACCGTAAACAGTGTGTTAAAATTTTCGTAAGAAATAGATTATAATCTTCTATAGATTGAAAGTTCAATATTATAGCATAATTTCCTTACGGTTATACGAGTACAATGAAATCAGCAGTTGGTCTCTATGAACTGAAAGCAATGTAAGAAATTCAATTAATGCCTTGGCAGTGAAAACCCATTACTGTATAATAATTAGGACCCACCCTTTATCTTAGGAAATAAATGTTTGCAATAACTGTATATTATTTTTTTAAAGTAACATTTTGTAATTCTCTTTCTATTTACTTAGAATGATTTTCATTTTTTATATACGTATTTAGATGTACGCTGATATCTATAGACATATTTTTTCATTTACTAAGAAATATCTTTTAGAAGAATAATATTTGTTATTTCTTTTTTTATTCCAGTGACTCAGAATGTATTTCTTTTCGGACATCAGATTAAATTTCGTTGTCTGGCTTATGTTTCTCGAATATGGTTGGCTTCAGCACCACGGTAAGGCAAACATTGAATTAAAAATAATAACTTTCTCTTTTTTCTCCACTTAAATGATTAGAGGGTCTCTTTCTCGCTTTCCTTCTGGAAAAATTAAAGAGCGGAAAGTAAAGCAAACAGGAGAGAGACAAATAACTCTTTTGTTTGGCATTCGAATGAAACATGATAGGTTATTGAAACGGGCGGGTGACAAACAGTTCCAGTTATTCCGAGCAGAAAATTTGGTTTGAAAAGTGTCAACAGAGTTTAACCTCAATTTAACAAACTCCATCGCCCCGTTTGTCATTTCGCCCTCGAAATATGACCACATTGCAGTAGAATGCCAGGCCTATTCTCCTCTGTTGCGCTTCAGTAAGGCATAGCATCCAAAGAACTTTTTTCCCTTAAAGTTTTCATTAGACAAATTAGAAAATGATATTTCAAACACCATGTACTGTGCTAAAAAGTGGCTATTTTTATTTCTAATGTATTGCATTTAATTGTATTTATTCACGATTATTCTACAATTATTTTAAGTACAATTGTACTTACTGAAATAATTTCAATGTAAAAATATTCCATATAAAATGAAAATACAGTATAAAAAAGCGAAACAATTAAATCTTTGAAATAATTGCATCTCTTAACTGTAGTTATAATCTGAGTTAATTAAGAGGGAGAAAAACTTTCAGGTACTTAAAAGTTTTACTTCCTATTAAATAAGATTAAGAGAGATTACAGTATTAATGCAAATTTCAAGAGTAATCAGAAAATTTCCTTTTTTCTCCTTTCTAAATTCAGATTCTCTTGTTGGAAAAAAATTATGATGTTTTGGAGGAAAGTATAATTTTTTACGACCTCATTAATAAATGCATTCAGCAAAACATTAAAAAATTCAACAAGAAGTCTTCAAGATGACAATTTTTAAAATAATGTCTAAATTATTTATATTTGTTCTAAAATGCATTTGTTCTCTAACCTCTTAAATAAACGCAATCTAATTTGGACGCACTCTTTGTTTTAAATGAAAGCAACTGTATAAAATCAGATTATGGGAGGTGATGCAGTTTTGTGCGAAATATAACTTGAAATTCTGCTCCCAGTGCTCGAAAGAAAAAGGAAACGGGCTTATGCGATATTGTAGATGTCTGCTTTATTCAGAGTTTCTGAAACATGGCAGCCTCCATCTGGCTTTTAAGTCTGTTTGTTCAAAGAAAACTATAAACATTCAAGCTAGAACCAGAATTGATATGTGTATAATAATACAGTAATAATAGACAGCAAGGCAATCGTATTCAACAATACGATTGCCAGATTTATTGCGGTTTCGTTTCAGTCGTGATTTCATTAAGGGAATACCAGGAATAACTAATGCTCCGTTTCCTGTCCGTTTCTGATTGTTGGAACGAGTTGTTTTTTTCATTTTTCATGCGCAAGTTTCCTCTTTCTTTCGTGCCGAGCACTATAATATTTTTTATAAGAAAGTATTCATGTACTGTATATAGAAGTTGTACTCGTTTTTAGATCTTGTACTGGTATATAGAACTTGTACGTATAAATAAAAGGTGTTTACTACACAAACGGCAAAAATTCAAGGGGCGATTCTTTTGGTTATTTTAAGAATCTTTTATCCTTTCATGATTTTCGGAATGCCGCTTTGTTTCGAAGATACAAGATGATAAAGGTTTTTCGTTAAAAAAAAAAAAAAAAAAACAATTCTGATTACTAAAAACGGCCTTTTTTTGCATTCACGCAAGGTTACTGCAGATATGGAAAACACTATCAGTTTAAACGAGGATTTCAAATGTATTGTATCGGCCTCGGTGGCTCAGTGGTTGCGTGATCGCCTCTGATGCCCTAGGACGCGGGTTCGACCTAGGCCGAGGACGACGAGGATTTCCCGGGGTCCAGGGAAAATCCTGAGATCACGTACTTCCTTCGGAAGAGAAGTAAAGCCATTGGTCCCGTGTAGTCGTTTGCCGGCTGCGCATTAAAGAACCCTTGCGAGGCAAAATTTGCTGCCCCTGAAATGTCGTTTCGATCTTAAGTTGTTGCAGTAAAACTTTGGACGAAGTTCACGGTTCATAGCAATTTTTAGTATCCGAAATTTGCTATATCTGAGACAATTCGGAATTTGTTATATCACTGTTGAAAGGCCAATTGGCACAGTTGAGAATTCCGAATTGTTTCGTTTATTTTTTTTTTTATATCAGAGTTCGTTATAAAGAAGTTCAACTGTGTTATATGAGGCTGAGAAAGCATAATTAAAACATAACAAAACAGATTATACAAATAAACTCTAGCTTTATTTATATTTGTTCAGTGTGCATATTTTCTCGTATTTATAAAAAGTCTTCAAGATTATTTTTAAATTTGATTGTCGCCAACATCGATCGGCATTATTTTCAATCGAAGCGATCGAAAACCAAACTCGTGATCACGTTTCTGTTCTCAAACTTGCTAATTTTCAACTGAATTTCTAATTAAAATTTAACCAAACGTATCTATTTAACGATGTAAAAAGCTGAAGGACAATAGCAATTTATAATTTCACATTTACAAAATAAAGTGCATTCTCTTTATTCTATTTCATTATAAAATTGTGATCCGCCATCATTCTTTTGATCACGTGCTCCAATAGTCGAACGTGATTGGAGGAGACTGCAACCGGCAAAAGCGGCAACCGGCAAAAGCGGCAACCGGCAAAAGCGGCAACCGGCAAAAGTTGAACAAATTTCAACTTTGCCGCCTGGCTTATTTGCCGGCCGCGGCAGTTGACTTGACCTATTTCTAGTTGGCTTTGGACGTACGGCGCATGCGTCAACGGTTGCCGCTTCGCCGCTTTGCCGCCTTGCCGGCTCAATGTGAACCGAGCATAATCCAAATAAACCAAACCAAACGTACTGTTGAATACGTCTCGTAACTAGTCATTTTCTTGCTTTGAAAGTTAATGGCGGCTTTATTTTCTGTCTTTGATAGTTAAAGTTTTGCCAGTGAAGTTCTCTATCATGA
This sequence comes from Rhysida immarginata, assembly GCA_023313115.1. Lineage (NCBI taxonomy): Eukaryota > Metazoa > Arthropoda > Chilopoda > Scolopendromorpha > Scolopendridae > Rhysida > Rhysida immarginata. The sequence continues at coordinate 912,192 of JAHWFO010025184.1, forward strand.
ATGACTACATGTGTACGAACGCAGAGATGACTTGTCAATGAAATTCGTTACGGGCTAGGCGGTGTTACAGTGAACGGTTTCCCAACCATCAAGTTCCTGATAGAAAAACCTTCTAAAGTATTCATGAAACAGGCACATTTAAACCTAATGGAGGACCAGGATGGACATTGACAGTAAGAACGGTAGAAATAGAAGAAAATGTGCTCAACATGCTAAAGGAAGATCCAGGTATATCTACTAGAAATATTGCAAACGATTTGATTGAATTTAAGTAATGGGGCCGTGTGGAAAATTTTGAAACAACAGTTGTTGTACCCCTGCCACATTCAACGCGTTCCGGCACGGATTCCTGCTGATTTTCCTCCACGTATTGCATTTTGTCAATGGCTTCTGGTTCAAATCCCTCAACTACTAGCGTTGATTCTTTTTACCAAAAAAAAAGCTAATTTCTTAATAATGAATTTTCACAATAACCGCGCGTCGGCTGAACAAAATTCACATGAAGTACCTGAAGACCGTTTTCAACATCAGTTTGCATTGAAAATTTGGGTTAGAATTCTGGGTGATTGGCTAGTTTGAACGGCTTTTCTACCAGGAAGACTTACCGGCGAGGTGTATCGAAATCATTTTAAACACTCTCTATCGGCCTTTCTAGAGGATATATCACTAGAAATGTAATTTAGTTTATGCACGATGGTGCACCAGTGTATTTTAGTGCTGTTACTCATGAGTTTTTAAATGCAACATATCAAGAACTCTGAATTGGTCGAGGTGAAACTCACTTATGGCCTGCTCGATCCCCGGACTTAAATCCTTAGGGAGCATTTGAAGTCGTTAGTTTACACTACTCCAATGGAAAATGTAGAAGGTTGGAGAAATCGGATAGTTGATGGGTGTAATGCAATAATAAACAACCCTGGTGATTGTGAAAGAGTTCGGCAGTCAATAATGAAAAGATTGGATTCATGCATCCTAGCTGGTGGTATCATTTTCAACAATTTTTGTAGATTAAGAAGCTTTACATGTAATATTAGGTAATAAAATGTTGTTTTTGTCGAAAACCCTTTATCGCCCTGTATCTTCGAAACAGAGCGGCATGGCAAAAATTATCAAAGAGATTTTTAAAATAACCCAAAGAATCAACCCTTGAATTTTTGCCGTATGTTTAGTAAACACCCTGTAGAACCATATTTCATTTGTACATCATCACTATCTTTAAAAAGTCTAAAATTAACTTCTCTAAACGTTATTAGTAGAGAGAAATCGAAGTTTTTCCACCCAGATTTTTAATGAACTTTTGATGGGGGGAAAAGGGTGAAATTTCCAAATAAAATTTTCATATATACAGGTTGGTTATAATTAAATTTTCCCTAATTAACCCTTTGAGGAGCCGATATATAATTTTTAAAAATAACTTTATAATTTTTGCATATAGGTTTAAAGTACATTATATTAACAAATTATGATGATTTAAAATTTATAATTATAAAAAATTTGCAGCAAATTGAATTGGAAAGGTGATTTCTCCTTGTTACCACAACCCCACTAAAACAACTTGCCCATGCTTCCCTACAAATCATATTTTGAAAGACCATTAAATTTTCATTTGTAATCAGTATAATACGTTTTTTATACTCGGAAAAATTGCATTTTATCATCACTTAGTTTTCTCTATACTACGTATAGAACGTTTCACAAGTTCCATAATTTAGAAAGTTTTTTTGCAATATATAAAATAAAATAATCTTTCGAGGTTGAGATTTTGTTTATATAACAAATTATATTCGGAGAAATCAGTTTTTATTTTCCATTGCATGAAAAAGTTGAAAACACTCTTGTTCATGGATAACGCTATTCCACATGGTGCACAGCTCCATCTTGATCTGGCCGGCTAGGTGGCCGAGAGGGCTAGGGCGTAGGCTTTCTAGTTCTCGAGTCCACCTGGCCGTGAGTTCGAATCCTGCCGTGGGCATGGATGTTTGTGTTTGTTCCGGGCTGCGTACAGATATAATTTGTGTGGAAGACGCAAAATGACCTTAGTAGTCGATGCCAAAAATTCTAATAAACCAAACCATCTTGATCTGTGTGGTTCTGAACGATTCTGCTGTATGCACAACGTCTTGACATACATTTTACTCGGATATGTTCTGCTTTCTCCATTCTCTTTTCTTTTGGTACAAGAATCTTATAATTGAATATTTTCTTTTGTGTGGATTTCCCAGTTGAATTACTGCATGGCCCAGGTGAACATTCTGCAGTCCCAGTTCCAACTGGTCCACGTGCAACACAGGACCAATATTTTCATTAAAACTATCGCATGTTACAAGGAAATCAAGATTAGGCTTTTGCGAGAAATATTTTCTTAATGCTATATACACCATATTGCCATTAATGATCGGACAGTTTCGATTTTAGACGTTTTGTCGAATATCTAGAAAAATACTTGACGAATTATCCTGAAATTTCAGGGGTGTAAAAAGGATGTTACACCTCATATATTTCAGCGAAGGTTTT
>JAHWFO010025184.1:915105-938808 GCA_023313115.1 Rhysida immarginata
TCCGTGGCAATGCTCTCGGTCTCTCGTCGTCGTCGACGCCAACTTCTTCCGTTTACGGTATCTCCAGCCCCGGTATCTCGCTCTTCTTCCGTCGGACCGTTTTCTACTCTCTTCCGACTCTACTCGGTTCCACCCCTTCACATTCTTTTCTTTGCATCTCCTTCGTGCCGCTCGAACCTTCCTCGTTCGAAGCCAGTCGCCCTCTCTCTCTTTTCTTCTCGCTCTCCACCTTCCTTCCCTGTCTTCTCTTTCTCTTCTTTTTTGGATTCGCCCGCTCCTCTCCATTCTTCGAGGGGTCGGCTTCTCCGTCTCTCTTGTCATTTTATTTTTTTTAATAAAAAGTTTATTTTTATTTCTATCGTTTCGATCTTCTTGTGATCGAAACGACACTTTTTTCGCTGACACTAAGGTTAGGCTCACATTGATCCAACTGTGCCGGAATAACTATTTTAATATTTCTCATTTATAAAGTAGAATCTTTTTTAATAAGAAAGTGCGGACTGTAATTCCGTATAACCAAAAAATATCGCGAAAAATTAGAATCGTTTCTCGGAGAAGTATAACTTTTGGCAGTTTGAACACGATTAGTATCTTAAAATGTAAGTGGCGACGACGGATGAAGTGGCGGAGTTTCGACTTGATTCTGGCTTTAAGAGCTTCGACGGTCTCGAACATCCTATCCATTTTCATACACTATTGTCTTGAGCTGATATTAAAATTGCTCGATAGGGTCATTCGGGACGTTGTTCTCCTTTTTCAAGTAGTTTATACCCCATTGATCATTGCAGGCCAAAATACGTAACCTCCGTTTGGGCAATGTTTCTTAATAAATGGAAGCAGTCTCTTCTTCAGACACTGTTTGGTGAACAACTCAAAGTTGACGGATATTTTTGAAGGTGCGATATAGGGGCGTGACCTCTCTCGCTTCTCTTGGTTTGTTTCCACAATTTTTTGGCAATTCCAGGCCGGAATCTTGTGAGCTGTTCACTGTTGTCCACTCTTCTAATAATGTCATAGATGGTTTGACGACTATGCTTATTTTCAGGAAATGACTGACCGTAAAAGGTTTTCCATAATTGCTTATTTTTCATGTAAAAATAGTCAGTGAGGAACTGCCGATCATCCTCCTTCAAGCCTTCCATTTTGGAAAGTCCCAAAAAATGGAAATTTTGGTTCATGCATCTTGTAGTACATGAATTATTCTTTCTTGAACGTGCTTTAATTTTCACGTGTTAAAATTTAAAACATTTTTATTGTTGTACGGATTTTTAGTCCGCACGCCCTTAACTGCCACCAGGCGCTGTTACGTCCGTCACTAGCCGCGTGTCATTTGTGAATCAGGCGTCATCCTATCTACGAGGGTTGGTCGAAAAGTAATGCCTCCATGGCTGTAACTTTTTTATTTGTTAACCGATTTTCAAAATTCTTTTTTGTATCTGATATTTACATTTGTCCTCTGTGTAATGCACTATTCACTTTTCGACATAGTCTCCATCCCTTTCCACGCATTGCCCCAAAGCGTGACTAGTCGGGTGAACACGTCGGAGAGGAATTCCGGGGTTGTTGTCGACACAAGGACCCTCTTCTGCAGCACGAAAACGCCTTCTCGCATACGATCGTCACACACCAAAGGCGTTGCAGCGCCTACAGTTGAAAGACTCCATGTAAGACAGTTTCTTGTGTAAAATAAGGCTGATTAGCTAGGGGTTGGTTCCAAGAGCCCCCGGTAGAAACGCAGGAGGCCACGGATTATAGACTTTTTAAGGAAATTTTTCATTACTTTTTAATAGGGTAAAAATTTTATTTGACCGGTTTAAATATGTATCTTCAGCAGAATTATCGATATTAAGCATGTGCAGAACCGATATCATTAAGCAAGATTGTTCACGTAATGCAATTTACTGTAAATAAAATTACTGTCCCTGTAAACTCATTCTTGATAAAATAAATTGCTAAATGATAAAAGCAAACGTAGAAGCAGAGAACTTTAGTCGTACTTAATAAACAATTCTAGCGAGACCATAAATATCTGGACAGGGACGTTGAAGTTAAGGATCGACACTAGTTTAAAGGGTTGGTCGGATTTTGTTTTTATGTTGCTCATTGACCACCGAGTAATGAATGTAACTTTCCTTGCTTGCTTAGAGGAAATAAAAAGCAATTTTCTGTGTCCGCCTGTAATTCCTCAAATGAACTGGGAAAAAATCAATTGCTTTAACGGATCCTCCAGCGAGACTCGTGTCAAAATAAGCTTTTTCAAAGGATATGCAAAAATATCTTTTCACTTTTTAATTGCACTAATACCTCGTTTAAAATGTAATCACTGTCATGAAAGTCAGTCATGTCTCAAGTAATATTTATAACGACCTGTATTTTATGCTGCCCAGCACTTAATTACGATTTCAAGCTCAGTAATTAATTATTATGGTGTTCCATTAGCGAAGCGAATATTTCCACCGTTGATTAATGTTTCATGATGTTTGCAACCCACTTGTCATTTGCTACATCTACGAGTATATAAATCGAAAGCACGGAAATGATTACTGGGCATCTAACATTGTCACATTTTCCGTTAGTGAATGAATTTACCATTTGGCATGTAAACAGATAGGAAGACATGATAGCATTCACGTAAACAGCTGTTCGATATCTGTATGGATAAATGTCGTGGGTTGAATTGAATTTGAAAGGAGGATAATATTGGATATCCGATATATGAATCACTCTATCTCGGAGGTCGTAAATTTCTTTATTCCCTTTCGATAGTTTCGAAATGCATCGGGACTTAACTTGTTCTGGGCCTATTCACCAGGCACACGTCGGAATCCCAGATACATCAAGAGAAAGTTACAATCAGGGGCAACGGATTGTCTGCATCTCTTTATGGTCATCATGCATCAGTCACTGTTACCTTTCCAACTGGGAGGACAATGTGCCTCCGCACATAATACCATGAATAGAACGTGATAAGTGATCATGGCTTTCCCGTTCACCGCTCATGAGCTTTATGGAAAATACGATGAAAAGTATACGATACTCCATGGAGAGTAGTATAATATCTTTGAAAGGAAAGAACTAATAATCCCTAAGGAAAAGATTTAAGTGAATTCCACATCTGAAGTTTGTCAAGAGCAGATTTGAGTTCCACTGTGGACATTGAAGCTAGTATCATGTGGAGTACATAAAAACTGAAGGCTTTTTTTTTAGATTTTTTTAAAAATCGAAATTATATTTTAAAAACTGAAAAACATTTCAAAATTTATCCATAGCATGACCTAAAATAATATCTGTCAATATGAATCAAAACCCCATCATGGGGACATTTTTATCGTCATATGAAGTATGAATATGGATTTGAGTGTCTGTCATGTTCAGATGGTGTAGAGAATTTTGTACAAAACATATGAGAACAAAGAACACGCGGAGATCTGGTCAAGCACATTTGGAATCGACTGCTGCCATAGACATCATTGTGAAGAATAATGGTCGAATCACCATCCGCGAAACTGCGAAAATATTGTCCGCGAGTAAGGGAACTGTTAACGGCATTCTTCATCGCCGATGGGGATCAGCAAGGTTTACGCTCAATGGACTTCCAAGCATTTCGAGGAGATGAATGGTTGCTTGCCTGGAGCATCTGATTCGTTACCACAAACAGAAGGGATAGTTTCTTTCCAAGACTTTACTTTTGAATTGAAGGGCTCGAGGCAATAAGGACGTAACGCACAGGAAGACTTTTTTTGAGAAAAGTGATGTTATATTTTTTAAAAAATCTGTAAATCTGTATGGTTGATCTTTTCCTTTACTGTGATCGCATTTACTTGTGCAATTATTGCTGAAACATACGATAAATGGATTTCACAAGCAATAATTATTACAATTAGTAAGAACTTCTTCCTATGGGTTACGTCCTTATTGCCCCGAGCCGTTCAGTTGGCTGGACGCAGGTCATATTAGGGAAGGAACCGCATGCGGCACTACGTTACACGAAATCAAAACGGCCATCAGCAGTAATATGTTGTCAAAAGGGGTGCGGCCAACAGCAGTAATATATTGAACGAAAACCGCATGTCTGCATTGACAATGTGTGAAGATTTGATGCCGATCTTCCATTGGGAGATCCTTGACTATCCTCTTCTATAGCCCCGACTATGTGTAGTGATATATGTAACCATGTATCAATATTACTTCCTGTATGTTCACATATTCTAACCAATAAACCATCACAGAAAAAAAAACAAAAAACAAAAGCCTTACTTTCATTTGGGCGCTCCGAGTTAGGATAAAAAAAGAATCTAAAAAGTGTGTTAACATTTTATAACATCAGGAGACCGAAGTATTCGACGAAGGTCAGAACAAGGTCGGCCATCAGTTACAACAACCCGGAGAGACAGGCGACAAACTGCTATCCATCTTTAACGCCAGCTCCCCGTGGCAAAAGGACGCAGAGTATCGACGCAAAAGATCCGCTATCGCATTCATTGGGGTGACCTTTATGCACGTAGGTCAGTGTTATGCCTGCCTTTAAATGTAGGGCACCGTTGGGGCCGAAGAATCTCGATGGAAGAGCATCAGATTGGGGTTCTGGCGAATGGACTCGAGTTCTCTTCACGGACGAGTCGAGTTTCAGTTAGACAATCGATGAATACTGATCTGGAGGGAATTCGGAAGACGATATAACCCAGGTTTTGTGCAGGAAAGAGCACAGTACGGCGGAGGTGGATTGATGGTCTGGGCAGGCATAAGCATTGGTGGGCGGTACTGATCTGTACGGCACTCTGACGGCTCAGAGGTACAGGGACGAGATTCTTAGCCCTATTTTATTCCATATGCTGGAGCTATCGGAGATGGCTTCTTTTTTATGGTCAATTACGCTCGACCACAAAGAGCCCGCCTAGTGGATATCGTGATTGAAGAAGAGGGTATCGAGGTATGGAGTGGCTAGCATACTCATCGGACTTAAATCCCATTGAACATAGGAAAAAAAATATAATAACCAATTTACCTGTGGATATGATATCAGCAAAACACAAGAAGCCAGGCGCTTTTCCACAACAAGGTTTTATTTGCCATGAATACGTATTTCGATTGCTACGCACTCATTTTACAACATAGAGGCTGGTCTTCGCGGAAACTTTCTTATTTCAGTGGTTAGATTAGTTTAGGTTAGATTAGGTTAAGTTGGGTTAGGTTAGATTAAATACAAAATGTAAAGAGACCTTGCAGTACAAAACTGTAGTTTAAAACCAACTAGTTTCGGCATTTAATCCCGCCTTCATCGGGGTACAAGAGAAATGGGATAGCAGTTCTTACATAATAAGGCAGTAAATGATCTCATGTTTTTAAACATAGTACAGAGAACAACATGTCCACAGATTAAGTTAGATTACGTGGGCATATTGAAAAGTAATGCCTCCATGGCTGTAACTTTTTTATTTTTTAACCGATTTTCAAAATTCTTTTTGTATCTGATACTTACATTTGTCTTCTATGTAATGCACTATTCACTTTTCGACATAGTCTCCATCCCTTTCCACGCATTACGCCAACGCGTGACTAGTCGGGTAAACCCGTCGGAGAGGAATTCCGGGGTTGTTGTCGACACCAGGACCGAACAGCAGGTTTCACCTCGTTGTCAGAACGCAACTCATGCCCCTTGAGGTGCTCTTTCCTCTTTGGGAAGTGGTGAAATTGCAAGGTGCAAAGTCTTTCATTTTTGAACTGCAGTTTTTCATCTTTGAACTGTAGGCGCTGCAACCCCCTCTGATGTGTGGCGATCGTGTGCAGGCGGGCGTTATCGTGCTGCAAAAGAGGATCCAAAGCTGCCATTCAATCCTCGTGTCGACGATAACCCCGGAATTCCTCTCCGACGGGTTCACCCAACTAGTCCACACGTTGGTGTAATGCGTGGAAAGGAATGGGGACTATGTCGAAAAGTGAATAGTGCATTACATACAGGACAAATGTAAGTATCAGATATAAAAAGAATTTTGAAAATCGGTTAAAAAATAAAAAAAGTTACATTACTTTTCAATATGCCCTCGTAGATTAGTTACGGTGGAGGAAGGAGATTTTTTTTTAAGTGTCTACCCTGGCCTCCTTCAGGTTTTTGTCACATTAACCAGTTTGTGTGGCCTTCCTAACGTTCTTTACACTAATTGCACCGTCCTGCTTGACGACATCTAACAATCGATTTTGATAGTCGGGCTGCAGTGCTACATTAGAAACGTTATATAGGGTTAGTTCACCCATTAAACATACAGACGTCAAATTTGCAGTGGATATTTTTTTAATCAAGGCGAGCCTGTAGTAAATGGTCAAAGTGTCCCCCATCCTCCTGCTTGCACAAACGAACGCGATGGCACATATTCGTGGAAACGCGTCTCAGCATGTCATCGGAATGGCGTGGATTTCTTTCGTTCCATTGAGAGTCGGGCTATGTGAGATGTAGCTCTGTCCTTTTGATTATGTTGATAATATCCATGTCTACATTCAATATCATCTAACAGTTCTACAAATTGTTCGGATATGACCCGCTTTGCTGTTACAAGATATCCAAATGGACTTCATTGAAGCTACATAGCAACTGAATCGGCAGAGCAGGCCCCTTTTCAATTTGTCTTTCGAATTCTTGGAGATGCTTCTTCAGTTATTATCTTATATTTGAGTTATTTTCATCAATTTATTTGATGGTTAAAGGGTAAGGACTATTCCCGACCTTCGAGTCGGGGCCTGCTCTGCCGATTGAGTTGCTATGTGGCTTCAATGAAGTCCATTTGGATATCTTGTAACAGCAAAGCCGTTCATATCCGCGGTAGCTCAGTTGGTAAGAGCAGTACCAGCGATAGGCATGGTCCCTGGTTCGAACCCAGGTCGCGGAATTTTTCTTTCCCTTTTCAATTTGTCTTTCGAATAACATTCTACATTAACAGTGGTGCAACGTGTTTTCAAAAGTATGTGCCGTCGCGTTCGTTTGTGCAAGCAGGAGAATGAGGGGGGGGACTTTGAATATTTAGGTTAGGCTCAAGCAGTGTACTGCATTAATTAAAGAATATCCACTGCAAATTTGACGTCTGTATGTTTAATGGTTTTCATTTGGATTACCCTGAATAATTGATATCTTATGATCAGCCCATACTGGAATGGTAAATATGACGTCCAAGAAGCATTTCTGTGATAAAGCGACAGAATATCTCAGCTTTGTTTACTTTCTATTCGTTTCTTTATATTTATGCAAAATTTTAAAACTGCATTAAAATAGGAATTCTGCTTAATAGCAAATATTGTATTTAATTTTTTTTAGATATTATTCTAAACAATTAACCCTTTTAAATGTTGCACAAATTTAAGGAATGTCCATATCTTTTAAGGAACCGTTCGAAGTTACAATTCTCTATTCTATTTATAATAAAAAATTTTTTTATGTTGGTACTTTAATGAAAGGATATGTTAATCCTTAAGGCAGTTCGATTTGTTTTCCAATTTTCTCTCAATTATGAAATTAGTCGTTTTCAAAGATCCTTTTAATGCGGCATCTAATTGGCTTTTTCGCTCGTAATGGGTATTATAGTCGGAAGTAATACTCGGTATAATCGTCTTATTCCAAATGGCTTTTGTAAATGGCAACAGGAGTTGAGAGGTTTGCTGAGGTGAGATGTGTGCAGTAGACCCTTCTTCAATGAGTACTTTTAAAGCAGGTGCACGAGCGGGGCAGGTGAACTGCGACCCTGCATTAGAGGCAGAATTTTAATTACGCACGTGGGGATATTAGGAGATTGAAAGAGACCGTAAAAAGAAAAATTGGAGCCATTTAGTTTAGCAAGTGGCGCGCTTTTTAAAAACCACTAAAAGCTAGTATATTTTTAAACGTACCCCCCCCCCCTTTTTCTCCCTATTTTACGATTAGTTATTTAAAACACACAATTGCTATAGAATAGGCTTCTTTGAAACGCCAATAAACACAAGCTTCAAGGAACATTCAGTGTTAAGGTAGCTATTTTGTTTTAATAGTGGAACCAAAGCCACAAAATAACATACAACATTAAAGTAAATGCACTTCAAACAATCTACTTTGTGAAATCCAAGAACCAAATAATGTTCATTAATAAATTTCCCCATTAAAGTGAGGCTTTATAACTTTCAGGAAACTGCAATTTTTATATTCTTGTCTGTACAACTACTGATTACACATACGTCCTTTTTAATGCCTGTCTCTTGTCCAACTTCAGGCTACGCCCTTAATGTTGCTTCCATATAGTGTACAATTAATTAATCCCGAAACATTTTTTATTATATGCACAAAAGCTGTTAAGAGATTCTTCTTTGTAGATTGGCAGCGGCTCAAGAATTTTACTCCATTACAGTGTAGCAGAAAAACCATCTTTAAACATCTCATCATGTTGAAAAGTAGTCATTAGTGTCAAGTCAAATCTTTTTTTCCCTCGTCGGCAGTTATCGCTTAATGGATGAAATTTAACTCTGTGCGTAAAGATACCCATACATTATATTTAAATTCGTGTTCGAGCAGTCAAATGTTGAGAGAACGCCCTTTAATGTTTTCATAACAGCCTAAAAGAATTTTAATACCAATAAGCAAATTGAATTCAAATTTATTCAGTAGAAGTTTCCTATGATTTTGATCTAACTTTGAGGTAGGCCAACCCCCGCCCCCATCCCTATTTCAAGGTAGATGGCAAAATCCCAATTGGAATTTGAGTTGGATTCGAACTGACAAACACTTGCTGTTACCGTGGCGACAGTGTTTTTTCCTCGATTGCCACGGTGGGTGCAAATGCCCCGATTTTGTCTTTTTCCTTCGCTCTTGGGTGATATAATGCAACATTATCAGCACCAAACTCTTCTTCCAGAAAATGAAGATCGACATCCCAATTGTATAACTGGCCCAGGTCCAAAGGCAAGAGCAATCCCCGAGTATACTATAGCAGGATACATGAAATATTGCTTCGAGGCAACCGAATCTCAATTCAACACCCGTGGTATTGACAACAGATACATTCTTCGAATGCTTTAAACCAATTAACCTAATATTGATTTCCCCATAAAATTTGTCCATCTTGATTAAAGCACGGACTTGATAATATTGGTAAAAAAGTTTAATCAAAACTGTTTCATTAAATTTTGCTCCTAAATGACAATCACATAGAATCCCCTTGTGATGGACTGCATGTTCTTCTGTACAAAATAATATTCAATATTTTTGTACATCAATTCCTGAAAGCTTTTATATTAAAAATTGCGCAAGAAGTATGTTGTCATTGATACTTAAAGCTGAAAAATTTTATTTGGACTCTACCTCAAAAAAATTAAATGTGTCTTGTTACTAATTAATTTTTACATACCATATTCGTTAGAATAAATTCCGAATATGCTAGTGTGCATTTTCTTATAATGATAGGAAGTTGCATAAATGAATTGTCTGAGGCTATATTGCTTTCTCATTATATAGGTTTATATACCTATTTAACATCCGAATGGTCAAATTTATTTTCATCGAACTTAAGTACTTTCCATCTGTAAAAACTATCATTATTTTTAGAATAATTTTCAACTCAAGTAGTAACATTTCTCGTGTGGACTGCAGCCAACTCGATCACTTGATTTAACGCTACCAGATATATCTTGGAACGTGATGCTGGAAATGACTGTCTTCGAATAGAGTTGCTTGGCAAAGTATGATTCTCAGCTTCAACATTTACTGTAAATCAAGATATAATGCATATTATAAAACATTTTGTTACTTTTTAATGCAAGGGCTGGAAATTTAATACTGATCACACCAGTGCTGGAGGGAAATGGTGATAAATGCGATTCTAACTGTATTAGCACATGCAAAGTCATACCTTCTCATCCGCACGATGTATATGGGCATTGCCTTTCCACGCACTGCGTTATACATTCTGTTCAGAACAGAAAATCGGTGGAGAAATATGTTTTCCAAATTGGATTGCATTCCTGGCTTAAAATTGAAATGGAAGGGACCCTTCCTGCAAAGGAATGCTACCGCGGGCTTGTAGAGGTCTGTGGAGCTGATGCATTATCATACATTACGGTAAGGAAGTGGGTGAATGCGATCAAGCTGTTGCATACGATCGCGATGGTGTGATTCGTAGTCAAGAAATACCCACCGGAAACTGTAAATGCTGCATATTATTCATAATTTTTTGCAACACAACCTTTATGAAGCCCAGCGGAGGAAACGGCGCCACTTCTCACCACCCCACCCATTATTCTCCATGACAATGCCCGTTTTCATGTGGCTGGTGTTAAGTGTGACCTGTTTTCGAGATGGGAATTGCTGTACCACCACCGTACTCTCCAGTTCTTAGCTCCTGTGGCTTTGCTTTATTCCAAAAACTTAAGGAACCTCTGTGCAGCATTCGTTTCCACACGATTCCTGACATGATACGTACAGTCCACTGCTCCATGCGTGATATTAACAGATCTGGGCTGCTGACGAAATTATGAAGTTATCTCGAAGATGGAAAAATGTACGTCATGGACAATACTAGGGACTATATTGAGGAAATGTCAAAGAGAATCTTTCCTGTGCTAATCTACACTTACTGATCTGATTATCATGACCACATGACGTTTGTAGGCAAATTAGCTATGATTTCGCGATGAAGTTGCTTGAAGGGTAGACAATTATAAATAGGGAAGCAGGTTACCTACCCCGATATTAGAAGTGATTTGTTTCTAAGATATGGGTAAACGACACGATTTAAAAGCCTTTAAACGTGGGATGATTGTTGGCGCTCGGGCTCGTGGAATGAGTATCAGCAAAACAGTGCATTCGTTAAATATTCAAGAGTTGTGGACTGTCGTTAAAGTGTTTAAAGACTGGACTGTCAGCCGGAAAACTGGGTCTGAACGTGCGAGTTGTGGCGGTCAGCGATTAGTCAATGTTCGGGCAGATCGAAGCGTGGCAAGACTGGTACAAGACAACAGAAGGGCAACAATGCATCAAATTACTGCAGATGTTAATCAGGGATTCTCTCAAATGATCTCTGAACGCACTGTTCGCCGTACACTGCATCGTATGGAAGCCGAAGGCCTGTTCGAACATCTTTCCTGTCTTCAGTTAATAAGATAAAACGTCTCCAATTCGCACAGGAACAAAAATTGGACAGTCGAGCATTGGAAAAAAAAGTCATGTGATCCGATGAATCACGTTTCCAATCGCATCATGCAGATAGAAGCGTGAGAATTTGTCGGAAACAGTATGAAAGCATGGACCCCATATGCATGAGTACACCCTTCAAGCTGGTGGTCAGGTGGTGGCAGTGTTATGGTTTGGGGCATGTTTTCCTGGCATGATTTGGGCCTTTAATTCGTGGAACAATGTCTGAATAGCAACGAACAATGTCTGCTTAGCTGATCAAGTTCATCCTGGTGGAACAAGTCTGAATAGCAACAACATACATAATCAAGTTTAAGTTGATCAAGTTCATCCTATCATGTTGATGGCGTATCCCAATGGAGATGGCTTCTTCCAAGAAGACAATGCGTCATGCCACAGTGCTCGTATTGTGCAGGAGTGACTTCAAGAACATGAGGGAGACATTACCTTGCTTAGGTGGCCACAATCACCAGATCTTAATCTAATTGAGCATTTGTGGTACGAAGTTGAAAGAGCCATCAGGCAGTTGGTTCCGCAACTATCAAATTTCACACAACTGGACAGTGCTATTCACCAGACATAGTGTCGGATTCCTCGCACCACCTTTCAACATCTCGTCGAGTCAATGCCAAGAAGAATCGCCGCAGTATAGAAGGCCCAACGAAGTACTGATGAGGTGGTATAATAATCTGGCTAGTGAGGGTATATCATTGTGATCATTATTAAATTTCCAATCCTAGTATATGCAGCGTCAATATTGTATGATACCTTTCTATTTTCAAGACATATAACAAGTAATATGGGCTGCGGGAGTTTAAAATTACTCTCTACAGGGATCTATCTAGGGCCAATTTGGTACCGTTTAAGGGTATCTTCACAAAATTATTTTAAGTGGAAACGGTATCTTCACAAAATTATTTTGATTGGAAACGGTATCTTCACAAAATTATTTTGATTGGAAACGGTATCTTCACAAAATTTTAACTTGTGTTTATCAACGTAAATAATGTCAATTCAAATAAAAAAAAGTTGTTTTTTTTTCTTTTAAATTAAACCCAGTGTTTTTTTTGTGTTTTGTTAAAATTTTTTACAAAAATCTAGATATTTTCACAAAAATGGGTATGGATTTTGAAATTGTAGATGGACCCCTGCTCTATAACCTAAGTTACTTAATTGAATGTGGGTAACTTATACATACAAAAACAATATAAAAAGACTTGCTAAAAAGGAACTTGTAACAAAAAGTAAAAATTGATTTTTCAGATTTCTCTGGACCTTTTTTCTCATGTACGGCGTCAACAATTTTAGGATCTTGCGATTGAACTCTACATTCACAATTTGACATGCTCTCTTATTGAAATTTCTAATTTCGGGAAAAACATCGATCGAAAAGTATTCACCAAGAATAAATGAAAAATAGAGTTCTCACTGTATCGGTAGTTTACATACATAGACGGTTCTTTCGGTGTTAAATTGGAATATAACTTTATTGTGCGTTTTCTTCATTGTATATTTAGTATAATTATGTGTTTTTCTCATATTCGCTTGTAACATATCATCTTTTAATAATGACCGTTCAATTGTATATTGAGCATATACAATGAAACTTTAATGTGTCGTTTGTGAAAAATTGTCCGTGCTCCTCAAAGCCTTCATTTTTGGCGTAATAAAATGGGCATGAGTATAAAAAAAAAGAATGTCATTTAAATTGTTCTCATAATTCGTTATTAGAAAGGTGACAGCGCTTTCTCCATGAGGCCAGAGTTAAACTTTAACCGTTCTGGTTGCGAATACTCGTCCCCTGGCCCCGTTCCAGGTAGACATGTCAGCTATTTTCTGATGACAAATTACTGACGCCTAAAAAGAATAGAACAGTTGGCAAGTTCTTCCAACTCTCGAGAGAACTTTTTTATTCATAAATTTGAAAGATACTTTTTTTTTGGCTTTTTTATGCGAAATAGAAGACTTCTTCTGCTATTAAAAAATAATAAAAGAAATGCTAAGATAAAAGGGTGAAGAAATCCTATAGCAATTAGTCATTTCTATAATAAGAATGATTTAAATAAGCCAATTTGAATCGATTTTCTCGGCAATAATTATCGCAGTTCTTAATTAAATGTTTGTTTGTTTATTAAGCATCAGTAGTTTTCAATTACACATCGACAGTATTTTCTGAGTATACTTAATTAAAAAGAAATTTGTTAATGAGATCATTAAAAAAGTGTCTTTGCTATGTCAACGTTTTTTAAGAAGCAACGAACGAACAAGCAACCGTTATACTTTTGGGAAATTTTCTTGAAATATAATCAAGACTTCATTCTAATGACCGCATTCTCTTGTAATGATTCTATCGATTCCGATATAGTTAGCCAACTGGCAAGCACTTATCGAATTTGATCGTGTCATATTTTTTTTTCTGCGTACACCTTTCTCCAATTATTAATCATAACCAAATTATCATAAATTCAATGGCACATGTGTAAACTAAATTAAAATAAATAAAAAAAATGTGAAAAAATCTGAAATATCATTACCACACAAGTGGATTTATGCATCTTCAGTCCAAAAACTGAGACAAAAATTTATGCTGAGAGAAATAAATAAATTTCAAAATCCTTTACATTCTGCTTTTATAACTAGACATTTGTTTGTTTAAGTTAAATATTTCAGTCAATTTCTCAACTATTTTCCATTGTTCAAACAACTCCATATCTGGCACCCCGATACATTTCTGATGACAATATAAAAACTTATAAAAGTTAAATTTCTGAAAACATTTTATATAACCATAAATAAAACTAAAATAATGTATCGGTGGAAGGATGGATCTTAATACTGTTCCTATTAACTAAACAGGTGGTGGCCTTACAGTATAACAGAGGAACATCAGGAGTTCCAACTAGTTTCGCCATTTATTCGCCATTTATTTATATCCTTGATATCCTTGACAAAACCGGGAATAAATGGTGAAACTAGTTGGAACTCCTGATGTCCCTCTGTTATACTGTAAGGCCACCACCTGTTTAGTTAAAATAATGTAACTTAACTCAGTAATTCGTGTAATTTTGCTTGTGATGACCAGCAAAGTATACAGAGGGTTGAGTACGTTACAACTAAACGATTTGGAAGCGTCATAAGTCTATGAGAAACCCTGCCGCCATGTTCTGTCTGATGCCCACGGTGTCGAACTATGGCTCTGTATCGCAGTTTCCATTCAATTAGACTTCGCCAATATTTTATCATCACATAAAAAAGTAATTTGGTGGTTATTCATGTGATAAATGAATTTTATATGAAAAATGATATTCTCTTTGTATATCTATATATTTTTCAATATTGTGCATTCCACATATGAGAACTTCCGAGTTACAGAGGCAAAGAATTTAGGTCGACCTATGCCCATCTCTCTTCACAGGCTTTCCATAGACCGTCCAATGTACGGGGTCGTCTACTTCCAATAATTCACGGGGGATGCGTCTGGAGATTCACGGTTATGACTTCAAACGGAATTGAATGTATGCCCGTCTCCTGTTCCAGTGTTCGCAAATGCGCGACCGTTGACTTGGACGTATGACTCGCAGCTTTATCCTGATGTACCCATACCAGGTTTCAGACGCTTAAGCAGTCGGAGATTTTTGTGGATTATGTTGCGTCGCTTGACTGTAATACACTACCTTATTTGCGACAGACCTTTGAGTATTGGAATTTTTTGCAGAGATGAGACCTTAACTTTGGCTACAACCTCCGGTGTTCTGCTTAGAGTGGGTCATTGTCTCAAGGGTCCAGGTTTGTCCAACGTTGCTGGCATTGCGGTTTTAATGTTTTTTTTTAGTATGTTACAGATTCCTGCCTTCGAAATGGTGAGACCCCTGGATTTGCATTGTTTTATAATCATGGAATAGGACCACTTCGCGTCGTAAAGTGCATTTATATACACTGAATGGCCAATTTATTAGAGACAACTATTACAGAAAATGGATCGGCCTCCCAGTGACACCCAAACAATGGAACAGGCCGAAGCGGTGTATAAAAGGGATGCATTGGCTCACAAGTTGCAGTCAGCAGCAGAAGTGGATGAATATGGGTACCTCCAAGAATTTGACCGACTTTGAACGTGACATGATCGTTGGACCTCGACGGGCGCAGTTGAACATTTCGCAAACCGCGAACCTCCTCGGGTTTTCCCGTGCAACAGTGTCAAGAGTATTCCGTGAACGGCAATTATGCCAAAAAACAACCTGCAACAAGCCAACTCCAGAAGAAACAGGCCCGTGGATGAACGAGGCCAACAGCAACTGGCACAAATCATCAACAGCAACAGGACGGGAACAGCCCAACAAATTGCAGCGCTGTTCAATGAGGAAACATCCCAACCCATTTCGAAGCACACGTTTGCGGCGCACCTTGCACCGAACTGGGTTTAACAACAGGCGGCCAGTACGGGTACCGTCGCTGTCACCGCAAAATAGGAAAGCCCGCCTGCTAGGGGCACACAGGCATCGACACTGGATGAGTGGAAGAAGGTCGCCCGGTCCGAAGAATCGCGATTCCTACTTCATCATGCGGACGGCAGACTGCGCATTTGGCACAGACAGCACGAGGCCATGGACCCATCCTGTCAGCAGACAACCGTACAGGCGGGTGGAAGAGGAGTGCTGGTCTAGGGTGTCTTCTCTTGGGACACACTGGGTCCTCTGATATCCGTAGACACATCTCTGAATGCGACACATTACCTGAACATTGTTGCCGGTCAAGTGCATCCGTTCATGATGACTGTGTTCCCTGGTGGTGACGGACAGTTTCAGCAGGACAATGCTCCCTGTCACCGTACTCGAATGGTCTTGGACTGGTTCGAGGAACACGACGCGGACTTCCACCTGCTTCAGTGGCCAGCTCGGTCGCCCGATCTCAACCCGATCGAGCATTTATGGAATGAAGTGGAGAGAACCATCCGACGCCCAGTTGCTTTTGTTTATAATTTTTTAACAAATGGAAATTTTTCAAAAATATTTTGGATATTTTAATACTCCATTATAATAAAAGTTTTAAATTTCCCGACATGTTTGTTTTTGAGGGCCTACTTCAGGAATTCTTACCCAGTACCTTTCAAACTTCTCGCACTGGAGATCTCTTTCAAGATGGAGTCCCTGGATCTCTCTCTCTCTCTTTTTTTTTAATTCATTGTAATCCAATACGTCCATCCAGAGCCTAGATTAACGACTGCTGTATGATGGTCACAGCAGGCGGGGAGGGGGGGGGTGAAGATCCTGAGTCACTGATGAGCCGCCCATCCAGTGACTAGCCGTGCCTGATGTAGCTTAACTTCACTGAAGTTGTGTTTCAGTGAAAGCCCACCAGGCCACGGCCTCCCCGATGGAGTCACTGGATCTCTTTCAAGATGGAATCTGTGAGTGAGGTGCATTGCAAACAGAGAGCAATGATTGGATTTCTGTTAATGGAAAAGGAAACAGTAGCAAAGATTTACAAGCGCTTTACGGAATCTCCACGAAAACCAGAAGAATCGTGGCTTCGACACAAATCAGAAGAATCGTAGCATACAGGCATACATACTCTCATATCGTAAGGCCGTAAACTTATGAAGATTCTGTTGAAAAATAGTTTTTTTTTTGAAGACAAAGAATTGGAGAACTAGGAATGTAATTAAAAATTCAATCAATCAAATCTCCTTTGAGAAAAACAAATATTGTTGTATGTGATTCACTTCTGCTGATAATGTAATATCGAAACACATCAGCTTTTAAATTTCGTTTTCAGATATTGTAGACTTTACTTAGTGGAATAATTAAGATTTTTTTAGTTCTGAAAAATACATTTTTAATTATGTAAAACGATCGTTTGAATGACTGCAACGACTGACAGGAAGTCGCACCCCAAGATTGAAAACTCGTTAAATGAAAAACGTTTATAACCATAGTAGTCTGATCAAAAGAAATCATAATTCAGGGCTTATTATTGGTAGAAATATAATTGATGTCACAATGTATGAATTTTCGGTGCACAGGGTATCATTTTAGGAAGTGTGCGTATTTCCGTAAATTATTTTTGTAACGCTCGAGCATGGTACAAAACAGCCATTCGTTAAAAGCAGAATGGAATGAATGCAGCCATTCGTTAAAAGAGAAGAAAAATTATTTACCTTATGACTGTGGGTATCACTTAAAGTAAATAAGGTGATGAAAGTCAACCACTTCCTTCAATATTCGTAAGACAACTACTACACAGATGTGCCGAAATAGCTCAGTTGGGAGAGCGTTAGACTGAAGATCTAAAGGTCCCTGGTTCGATCCCGGGTTTCGGCAGTGTGGCTTTTTATTTTTTTAATATTGAGAGAAGTGGTTGTCTCTCATCACCTTCTTTACAGCCATTCGTTGTTTAAACGTTTGTATACAGAACAGCCATTTTATTTTATTTTTTTCTATATGTCCACTGTGTATGAAAATAAGTCTAAATATTAAGCAAGTGACGTCAAAATTTTTCGTTTTCGTACGAAAAATTTCTCATAACGAAAAATAACTAACTCTCTAATACCAGAACAATTGATTTGTACTTTGCTCTATAATAAAAATTATACGGTAGATCATTTAACTGAAGATTTTTAACGAATTTATACGACTCAATATTTTAGTTATGCGGGTCGTCAATGTAATTATGATTAAATCTGCATCATATCCTTCATTGATAATTACTTACGAAAATCCTGAAGCTAAAGCCAGAATCATTTGATTTTGGGATATTGTTTAACTATATAATAAAAATTAATTTTGGCAATTTGGGCCCATATCAATGAGTTCTGAATTTGAAACTAATTTTCTAAGTTTATCGTTGAAAAGTAAATTATTGATCATGTTCTGCCAGAATGCTCTTTTCTAGTTTATGATAAAGTGACTGAAAGTTGTAAGATGCGTTGCAAAACTTTGTAGAGTTGGGAAAATTTGATTTTTTGTTATTTTAATTTACCCATTAATTTTCTAAGGTTGTAATCACTCAAAACTACATTAAGTTGATTTACTTCACATTCTAAAGCATTTCTTCTTTCGACCGGATCAAAACTAAACAATTTTTTGAGAAAAACTGTGTTGCAAAAATTTAGATAATGTTATTTAAAAATAAAAAAACTAGGTGAGATATTGTCTGAATACACTCTTATTTAGAAGTGGTATCTTCTGTACTCAAATGCATCATTTTCATTTAAATCACCGATTTTATATATCTTTTGATATTTGCAACAATGCCATCGAATAAGCAGTGTTCACCAAATGAAGTCACTAAGATTTGAATGCTGAAAGCAGAAGGAAGAGATGTATATGACAATTCATTCTGTTTCAGGAATTTACAAAATTCTAGCCAAGAAAGGCGATTATCATGCAAAACCAAGATCTGGAAGGCCAAAGATGACAACAAGTCGAGACGAGAGACAAAATCTTCGATTGCATCCAACCAGTCTGTGTCTGCGCAAAAACTCGGTGTATCACGATACACCGTGCACGGCGTCTGAAGTCATGCCCCGCCCTCCATTTCTCAAAAATGGAAAAGAAACCTCCACTGACAGAGTCCACACTGCAGCTCGATTGCAGTGGGCTCAAGCACATATCTTGGAAAGATGAGTGGTGGTTTTCACTGCTGTTTTCTGACGGAAAAAAGGTGGAACCTCGACGGCCCAGACGGCAATGCTTATTAATGGCACAGTTATATCTAGGCTCCATTATAGTACTCGTTTTGGGCCTCTATAACTGACGATAACTTTAACCGCTTGAAAGTGGCCCTTACAATCGAGTGATACGGGTAGTTTATAAAAAAAATGGACTCAGTTACCCGCGGCTGCACTCGAAATAAACTACCTACTCTGACTTCTATACGCAAAAAGTGATCTGCTTATGGAAATGGCAATGCAGTGAGATGTTCTACACACACTGCAAATATCATTCAAAGTTGGCTTACAAAGGGTGACTCAGTCTGGAAAATGGTAGCTCCGTTCAAATAGTCTAAATGTTTGCCAAAGCATTTCCCATCAGTGCTGTTTCGTGGAACGAGTTGCCTATGTCTTTCCGCCAAGTAGCTGTTTCCTGTTCTTCTGGCAAATGTAACCTCTCGTGATTTTAATAATCTAAAAGCTAAACTAAAAGCTCTTATTTTAGACATCCAAGACAAAGGATGGTTATCCTGGTTGCTCCTTTTATCTGTTTTAACCTTTATTACTCCCTTAGAGTGCTTTTAATAATAATAAATAATAATAATAATTTTACATTAGCATTTCCTCTACAATATCATTATCAACTTCACAACGATAAAATTTTCAATTCTTTCATATATTTTTCGGAGGCCAAATTCGAAACACAAAATCCGAAGCCCTTTCTGGGCTTGTATGGATTTAAATCCGGGTTTACATAAATATATACAATTTTTAAACAATGTTATTCCATTTAATATATAAAGGAAACTCTTCTCGTAAAACTTCTTTCATCCAAATTTGAGCTTACATTTTGTGTTTTTCCAATATAAAAAACTAGATTTAATTGAATAAAAAAATGTTAGAGTACGTATCCATTCTGGTATATAATAAGTACGGAACATAAAATTGTCTTTCTCGCTTTCCAAAATTATTAAAAATCTGAGGCATGTCAAAAATTATACTCCTCTGTAAAGAATATTCTTGTTTTTTACGTTTTAAGTAATTTTTCGAAAAATAATTTTCTGTGAATACCATATATTCAAATAAAGTTTTGATTTTTAAAATTTTTAATTCCTTATGTTTATGTTCTATTGGACGTTCTTGTAATTTAGTGTCAGATGTTATTTCGTCTGCCAGGTGGCCGAGAGGGCTAGGGCGTAGGCTTTCTAGTTCTCGAGTCTACCTGGTCGTGGGTTCGAATCCCGCCGTGGGCATGGATGTTTGTGTTTGTGTTTGTCCCGGGCTGCATACAGATATATCTTGTCTAAAGGGCGCAAAATGACCTTAGTAGTCGACGCCAAAAATTCTTATAAACCAAACATTTGTTATTTATTTAATGATTTTATTTTGTATCTTAATAATATCTTTAAACTCTATTCCAAATTTATACAATAATAAACCAGAACGAATACGTGATTCAAATAAAGAATTATAAACCATTTTTATAATGTAAACAGGGCAATAAGGACTGATAGGGTACATTAGACATATAATCTCATGTAACAATAACTTCAGAGAGGTTGGTTTATTAGAAATTTGGCGTCGACTACTAAGGTCATTTTGCGCCTTTTACACAAGTTATATCTGTACGCAGCCCGAGACAAACACAAACATCCATGCCCACGGCGGGATTCGAACCCACGACCAGGCGGACTCGAGAACTAGAAAGCCTACGCCCTAGCCCTCTCGGCTACCTGGCCGGCTACTTCAGAGAGGAAATATGTGAATGCCAAGATATTTGAAATTAATGGCATCATTTATTTTTGGGCAAGTACATGCTGAAGATCTATTACAGTGTATTTCATGAATATAAATTTTTTTCTTCAAAGAAATTCATATAATTCTTGTGGGAAATCTTTCTGAATTTCTGAATTCTCATTAAATGGGTTTTCCGAATATTTAAACTTAACATGCTAGCCCGTATCCAGTAAACCACATTCGCTAAATTTTTTTGAGTTATCTTAAGTGCCAACTGTTCGCTTCTGTGCATAGATATATTATATATATTTCTGTGTGTTTAAATAAATATATCTGTTTGTAACTCTGATTTACGACTTATTTCAGTGGATTCACATTAAATATTTTAAGGAAAATGTGCTCAGATGTATAGGGTATATTTGACAATCTTATACTCTTATTCTACACCTTATGAAATAATTTTAAATTTTTAACCTAAAATTAAAATAAGGTTGGGATGGATAAATGAGAAGCTAATCTCCGAAATCACCGTGCCTCTATAACACTTTGCGGAAAAAGCCCAGAAGTTGTTTTCTCTGTGAATTCAATGGTTAAAAGTGAAAGAAGGTAGACAATATTGCATCTTAAAAGCTGATAGCAAGACAAATAACTGATAACGAATAATTTAAACAAAATTCAGCGTTATCAGTTATTACTAATTTCTCCTTTTGATTTTATATGAGTAGTAAGCGAATGACTACAGCATAGAGTGAATTAAAATCATTAAATATAAACAGAAATCTCTGAGAATATATAAGAAAATAGGATAGTGACAGTCTTCAAAATGCCTTTAAATTATTTTTTTACAATATTATATAGTTATAACTAAAGTTACGAAATATAGTATAAGATAAAAGTGCATTCAATACGTAAATATTTTTTTCTTGAAATACAAATATTATAAAGGTTTAGCAAAACATTTACGGCTTCAGAATGGTGATAGTTTTGATAAGTAGCTCTGTATTAGAAAAAAGAAATTGAGAAATAAAAAAATTTTTTGATCTAAAAATAAAATGTCACTGAAATTTATTGCCATTTGTAACATCGCTTTGATATCGCAGGAAAGATTTTTTTTGTACTTTTTTATGGCATGACTGCTAAAATCCCACAATCATAAAATTCTCTTATTTCTATTTTAGTTTAAAATTATGGCAATAATTCTTTTATCATATACATTTTTCAAAAATTACCCTGAAATCATCATGACATAAATAATGATTAAATGAATTTAGCTTCCCTGTCGAAATATTTGTAAATTATTTTAATTTAAACTTAACCAGTTTAATCAAACCTATGAAGAACTCTTAACTACTAATATAATAAAACAACAGTTTAGTTTATCACAACAGTTTTTCTCCGTTAACATTTATAAATTACTTTAATTTTTTGTGTGTTTTAAAATTTATTATGATTCTTGCACTATAGCATCCAGCAAAATATTATACTAAAATGATAAAAATACATGGTGATTCAAAAGTCAAGAAAAATTTTAAAACTCAGTAATTCGCACACGAATGTACTTAAAAAGACTCTGTTTGCACAGAATCGACTAAAATGAACTCAGATTTTTTTTCCCTAGGAATTGTTCGGTTTTTGACCAACAGATGGCGTTGTCAGTTATAGATAGCAGCTTACGCACATTTTCAGACGGTATAAAAAGAGCAGCACTCTCTGCAAACGCTATTTCGGAAGCAGATACTGATCATTCCGTCTCACGGACATAACTATAGTTCCGATAGTTAATCCGGCATCTTATCGTCTGAAAATGTGCATAAACTGATGTCTGACAACGCCAAATGTTGGTCAAAAAACCAAACAATTCTAGCATTTTTTTTTTCATGAAAAAAAAATCCGACTTCATTTCAATCATTTCTATGCAAACAGAATCTTTTTATCTGCATTATATACGTATTATTAAATTTTAGGTTTTTCCTGAATCACCCTTTGCTTCTAATAGATAATGAAAGTTGAATATAATATATACGTTTGTTTTTTTTAGAAAGAAAGCCCATTTCGGAAAAAGAAAGAGAAAACAGATATTTTAGTTATAATTTACAGAGGGGCAGTTAACTTCACATTAGATGGATGCCCCCGCCCCAAATAAAGCTAATCTTATTGTACTCTGTGAGTTCTCTATGAATATACAGTTTCAAAGTTGCCGTTCTTCATTACGTATTACCGTCGCTAGGTGGCATCATAGTCACGAAAAGAATATGGAAAGAATAGAACAAATTGTGAAGCAATGATGAAAGTTCTGATTTACAGGGGAAATCGCCGCTCCAATTTATTTTGAGTTGTCTGGCGTGTTTGGGAATGATTGGGCGTTATAAAAGACAATCAAAACATTTTCAAATCCTCTTCCAAGTCTGGAGGATGAATGAGGAAACGTGAGACAATCATGTGCAGTGAACGAGAACATTTTGAAGAAGTAGGGGCTCTCGATCTCGCAGAACAATAAAAGCAATCGTTAGTGGTGTCAGTCACGTATCCGTTTGCATCATTCTGCATGAAGATTTCAACATATCAATGGTCTCCCCAAGGTAGGTTTCATGCCTTTTCACTTGTGTGCATAAAGAGTACAGATTTCAGTCTTCCAAGGACATATTGGCGCTGTGCGTAGCCAATGAGGAGGATTTTTTTGACCAAAGTGATCATTGGCAATGCTGGAGACAAAGGAAATGAGCAAGCAATGGATACACTGTGACTCCCATTTTCAAGTGGGTCAAGACTTAGCCGTCTGCAAGGAACATGATGCTTTCTGTGTTTTGGGATTGCAGTGGTGTCATCATGACTAGTTATCAGCCAAAAGGAAGAACTATAGCTATCATTGGGGAATGCTGTCGAAACTTTTTTGGCAAGTTATGTGACGGGATTAAAACCAAAAGGCGCGAAATTCTCACCAAGGGCGTGCCTCAATGGAAGAATTGTTGGTCTTTGCAAAAAGACTGTGTAGAGAAGGACTGGTAACCCAACCTTATTTGGCTGCCGTGTGCCAAGATATGAACTTTTTGACATGCCTTTTATGTAGTATTATAAAACTTACATTTTATATATCTACAGGGTGTTTTTGAATTAATTACATATTTTTTGGGAGATGATAGAAGAGGTCCTTAGAAGTATTTTTTGTCATATGAAC
>JAHWFO010025184.1:939208-1008179 GCA_023313115.1 Rhysida immarginata
GTTCATATGACAAAAAATACTTCTAAGGACCTCTTCTATCATCTCCCTGAAAATCTGTACTCAATTCAAAAACGCCCTGTATATGCTTGATCAATCCGAAAATTCATTAGCATGCGAAAATAAATATTCATTAATGAATTAATTATCATGAAATGGGGGAAAACAGATGAAGTCAATATGCCAGTGTAAGAAGAAGAATTTGATACTGGTGTCCGGTCCAAAAATAAAAATTTAGAGAAAACCCCTTATCGTTTTGTTTATTTTTGAGAGCAACTGAAATTCAACTCATTCTATCGACGATATTTTTTTGAATTTTTACGATATTTGCTTGGGCTTTTTATGAGAGAAGCTCTAAAACATTTGGCCAATAAATTAATGTATGTAAAAGACATTGTGGTAACGCTTGCGCATTGGTAATGCGCAGCTAAACATTATATAGTAAAAATGCTCATATTTCATCATGTATTTAATATTTTTTCTATTCTGATTGCAGGGTGTTGTCTCTACTGTAGTTTAAGTTTCCTGAAAATAACATTGCATTGGGTTGAAAAGCCTGCATGTTATAAAGAAAACACTTAAGAAAAAATTTCGATTTTTTTTTTTTTTAAAGAAAACTTTATATCTCCATGAATATATGTGCTATTCTCATACAAATAAGTAAAAGAAGCCTCATAATTATATACTACCGCTATATCGCATTCAAGCATTATTTTTTACAGGGTGATCCCAAACATTATTTTTTTGTTTAATTTGTTGCTGGTCCCCTATTTGCCTTTGGGTCAAAACATTCACTACAATATATGAGGTGCAACATGCTCTTTACAGCTCTGAAGTTTCAAGATAATTCGTCAAGTATTTTTCTAACTCTTCGACAAAACGTCTAAAATCGAAAGTGTCCACTTTCAATAGAGCAGTCAGTTTATGCTCCTTTAAAGAAATCCTTTCTACTTTATTATTAGGAAGTCTCCACTAAGTATTTTAGTTATATTCTAAATGTCTGTGACATTCTTAATTTCCTTTAGTAATTTTGATTTAATAAGAAAAATGCTTCTTCAATTAGACATTGAAATTCTAGATTCAGCATACAAATGTATTAGTTAATATTAATATTGAATGTTCATTATCCCAGCAAACCATTTGGTATTCGTTTTCAAAACTATAGACTTTTACGTACATAGATGCCAAAAATTAAATGTAATATACATTGTACTGAAATACTTATATTATATTCTTATTATACAGATACTCATTTAGCTCTATTTACAAAAATTAATTACTGAATACTATTAAGACCATCAGCCGTATCATCAATATACACATCACCTCGAAAAACAATTTAGTCGTGAATAACTGGGAAGTTTTCGTGGGCGATGGCATTAGCTTCAGTTTTCGGCATTACCCTAACGACCTATTCGTCGACATCTTGACCATTGTTTCATGGGAGAGCTCAAACGGTTGCGTCTGAATGTTTAATATACGATTTTCCTGGACGCGTGAACGTTTTGTTTCGCAATGAATGGGTGAATGCTCCGGCTTTAAATAATTACATAAACATTGTTCCTCGGTTGATAGGGAAAGTCAATATCATGCATGTGTAATGAAGTGAGATTAGGAAGTGCAGCGCGTTCCTTGGTTGAAAAGAAAAATTATGATTTTAAGGCTCGTTTGGTTAGGTGTTGGAGGCAAATGAGGGAATTGCAGAGATGATGAGAGATCACGAGAGGGCACGAGAGCTAAGTGCTTCCGGTGTTCCCAAATGACCACTTAAACCACTGATGGGGGGTGGAGATAATGCAACCGCCGTTGCTGCAATACGTGCAGAAATTATGACGCACCTGAATAGAGAACGTGATGAATTTGGTCAACTCCTCTCCTCTGCGTGTCTCCTTAATTGAAATGTATGGACGTTAACAGAAAAATATGCTTTTAAGCAAATAAGGAGTTTTAAGGGAAATTTTTTTTAAAAATATTCTTTATAAAATACATTGTGCTCTTAAATATTCAAGGAGACTAAAGAGAAATTACACAGCTCAAAAAAAATTTCATTATCGCCATTTTATTCTAATAAAATAACGAAACCATTGAAACTTATAAATACAGATGTTTTATTATAGAAGTATTTATTAAATAAAGAGCTAGGTTTTGATATAAGCGATAAGCATATATTTTATATTTTGAAATGTATCGAGAAGGTTTGAGCATCTGAGTTGAAAAATTAGTATGTTCATTTTCATTTATCCAAATAAAATAGTACTAAAAAATTAATGAAATGAAACATTTTTAAGAAAAATCGATCAAAATTCCGCACTTCTATCATTCATGAAAAGCTTTTCGTTTCATATCGATTATTATTATGCGTAATTTAAACACACGTTGAGCAAAATCAGAATTCTTTGAATTTTTGAATCCCAAAAATTTAATCGGTTTACTTATGCTGAGAGTTTTGGTATATATTGCCGGCATAAAAATTGCTTTACGTGGAAGGAGTGGGTCAATTTTAATGAAATTACTCAAGAGCATAGCATGGGTTCCGGACGCCCATGCATTACTGATCCATGCCATGACCGTCGGATTGTAAGGGAAGACCCGTACAATATCCACAGCAGAGATAAGGGCTAGAGTATCACCAATCGTATCAAGACGGACCATTTGTAACCGTTATTTGCAATAGGACTGCAGTCACGTGTCTCTCTAGCCAGAATACCACTTTTACAAGAACACCGTTCTGTGCGGTTGCAGTGGTGTCGCGAAAGAGCTGACTGGCCAGCTGAATGGAGGTCTGTTGTCTTCAGTGATGAGAGCTGATTCTGCCTCCACACAAGTGAGGGACATCAACGAATACGACAAAGACCAGGAGAGCAACATCTTCCAGGGTGCATTCGTCTACAGCACACAAGTCCAGTAGCTGGCATAATAGTGTGCGGTGCCATCAGTTATAACTTGCGCTCATCCTTGGTGTTTGTGAACGGAACGTTGAACAGCACAAAGTACGTCCAGGAAATTGTTGAACCCGTTCTTGCCTTTCTTGCAACCGGAGGGCAATATGCTGTTCCAGCAGCTCAACGCACGCCCACACACTATCCGTGTTACCTTACAAACTCTCAAACATGTGGCCCCACTTACCTGGCCAGCACGATCTCCAGGCTTATACCCAATTAAGCATGTTTAGGACATGATAGGATGGTAAATCATGTTAGCAGCATACTAACCATAATCTACAATTGCGTTCAGTTCCAGGATGCTCGGAACAATATATTCCAGGATGATATTCATGATCTGTACGACCGTATTGATGCAAAAGTCGAGGCCTGCATTCATGCTGCATATTAAGTTGTTCTGTTGGGACTTTTGGGACATTCTGTATCAGGATTATGTATACATATCGTGTTGAAATTTAAATTTAAATCAATATATTGTATGCCATCCACAGTAAGCTCTTGTGCAGTTTCGTTAAAATTGGTCCACTTCTTCCATGTGTTGCATTTTTTTCCGGGCAGTGAATTATCAGTCCATTTGCAATGTCCGTCCTTGATATTTCGTTTTCAGAATGTAACGATCACAAATAATAATAATAATAATTTTCGTTTATTTTGCAGTTTCGGGCGACTCAGAAAATGATCATAGATGTACGGAGATGAAATCATGCGCTCAGTGTATAGGATTCCACACCACTTGTAGTTGGTGTAAACAAGATGTAAGTTGTTCATATTTATTATTATACTACAGAACTTCTTAATTTTCCCATTTCGATCTAGAATAGCATGATTTGTCAACAAGTTTTCAAGAGCTATACAATTCAGAAAGCCCCATACAAATTTTATTGTAATTAATTTATTTGCTTTATATAATTACAATATATGTCTTTGAATAAATTTTGTAAAATCCATTTCTGTTTTTCATTCTTTATTAGAATTTTAATAATCTTTATAATTTTAGTTTTTTTTTTACCACTATCACCGTTGTTATTCTTGTTTTCCTGTGGAATATAATGCTCAGTTTAGACATAATTTATTTGTTTTTTTTTTTTTTTTTTTTTTTTTTGCTTTTTTGAATTATTTTTTTTAAAAGAAACCTCTGCGTTTTGTGTAGAATTATGTAATGTAATTATTTACTTAATTCTGTTATCAGCTTATTTACAGGCAATCAGCTTATTTATTTAATTAAACGTTTATCTTCTATATCCCGCCAAAAAAAGCTCTTATCTGGTGAGGCTTAGGTTCTTCAAGACTAATAGTGTTATATAAGTTGAATTGAGTTCTGAGGAATTCGGAAATCAGGAAAACACATTAAGTTCATGTTCTACCAACCCTTTCCGGACAATCCATACACGATTACTTGTTCACCCTAGATACTCTTGTATATTAATCTCGTAGAAAATTTCACGCCCTCAATTATTTTTCATTCGAAGTCACTCAAATCACCCTAGTCGACCATTCTACTGTGCTGAGGATGTTATTTCAGTGCGCATATACAGTTGTACCCGCTTAATACGACTCTTCAGGGACTGTACGAAAATAACGTATTAAGCGGGAAAGCGTCTTAGGCGGGAAGATATAAAATATGCAAAACACATATTACTCTTTCAGTTGTTATTGTCCTATACCAAAGAATCATTGTTATACATAATTAAAACTTGTAATTATACTTTCAACACATACCTTTTCATTATAAACGTAAATATACAGGGTGTCCAAAAAGTCTGGTAACATGTCAGATATTTCAAAGCTGCCAAGTAGACGAGATTTGATGAGTGTATGGTTTATAGGTATTAGGGTGGTGGGGAATTCATTGCCGCACTTCAGGTCAGATTGAGCTGGCCAGGTTGGCTGAGGTTTCTAACACATTTGAATTGCAGTGAAGCACACCGTTGGGAAAGGGAAGCACACTCTTGAGTGACTCTTTCTCGCCCATTTTCTCAAAATCTTTCAAGGGGAAGGGTGTGATTAAACATTGTTTTTAGACTAATGTGGTGTTGCTCTACAGGGTAGCAAGCGTAAATTTTTCTCTGTTTTTAATAGTTTTCGAGTTAGCAAGTGGATGACCTTAAATTTGGGGGTCAAGGTCAAATTTGAGTGTGGCAATGAATTCCCCACCCCTCTATTACCTATAAACCACACTCATCAGATCTCTCCTACCTGGCAGCTTTGAGATATCTGCCATGTTACCAGACATTTTGGACACCCTGTATATCATATCATATCACATCATATCATATCATATCATATCATATCTGTATTATAATCGGCTAATGTCATCGCTATGTTGCCAAGGCTACGTATACATTGTTTTTATCATCATTGTTTGATGGCATTTATTATTATTTATTATTAACTAGCTGATATGCCCGGCGTTGCTCGATCCGTTTGTTTGATGAAATTTTGCAATATCTGAATTTGAATATAAATAAGAACACATGAAAAATCCTTAATTAAGTATATATTCACTTTAAAAAATATTTTTATATTCCGTCCTTAACATTTTAGAATATCAAAGAAAGGCTATGAGTACTGAATTATAATAGCTCTGTCTGTATTACAAAATACTTCGGATTGAGAGAGTGTAGGTACTCTGTTTACTGCCTCATCAACACGTAACCGTTTCAGTAGAGTTGTATTCAGTCAGAGAGCGTGGAATCATATCTTGAATGTGGTTGTTTATATGGACAGTATCAGTTTTAGCAGCAAGGATTGCCCTCTCACACAATCAGTTGAGATCTTTATAATTTCCTGATATGTTTAGGTGAACATTATCTATAACTTCTCTAAAGAAAGTTACAAGAGAATAAATGAAGTCCCGGGAACGCCGGGTGTATCAGCTAGTATAATATATACTTGAAATAAGCATCTAGTGAGAGCGCTTTTGCCGAATTTTGAACATTTTACCGAACAACGATGGATTTAATGAATTAAAACAAAGAACTGAAGATGGCACATTAAAGATGGGAACAGGCGCAGGATTGGATTAGCATGTGCTCTGCCTGCGCCACTAGCAGTAACCATGGGGTAAGCGAGCTCAAATAAGTGCGCACAGTCGTGCGAAGGAGCGTAATATGCGGGGAAACGATCATAATAAACGTGTTAAATTGTGTTTAAACGGTACCTAAAGTTAAAGGACCGATTAAAAGGCGCGTATTATGCGAATATTTGTTATACATATGGCATTATATTTATTTAGTACATGGAATGAATGACTTTCGAGGTTGGGTGTTCCTATTAAATTACTATGTCACTATATGAAATTTTTATGAAAGCTCAAAAGCATTTAGTTATAAGCAATATAATGGTTTATTATTAATTTAAAATTTACCGTAACAATTCTTAATTCTTTCGCATCTGATTATAGCAGTGTTTAAATATACTAAAAAGGAAAAAAAAAATCGGCCCAGGCTAACGTTCTGCAGTTGGGAGCTTCTTTTCGAAATTTAGCTGAACAAAGTTTGGTATCTTTTGAAAGATGAATTTCTCAACTTTAATCAGATACTTAATCTGTATACAGATCTGTATATAAATCTCTATCCTACTATACTCTGCGAAGAATCCGTAACGCTTATTGTTACGAGTTTTCATCGCACCAACAATATGTGCGGACCAACAATATATAGCTCATGTCCAGCAATGCAAGGCAAGTTTGTGCAACAATAGGCCAATCGTGTTTGTGTCAAAAAATATACAATGGAAGGTACGATTTTTATTATAAAAGGTGTTCCAAAATGAACTGACATTTTGATTTTGCCGCCATTTTTTTCTTGATACAATCAAATTTTTATATGCTGTCATTATTAAACATTGAGGTTAAATTATGCAAAAGTAGTGGATAATTGAATCCCAAAACTGGAAAGTCATCATTATCGATTTTATTTTTAATAACTGTTGTCAATCTTTTGATGTCATGTCTTTGGATTTATTTACATAGATATAAAGTATTTCAATCGAACAACACGTAGAAATTGTAAAAATTCACTTCAAAAATTTAAAGGTCGTGTTATCTCGCAGCAAGGCGATGTGAATTGGCCGCCAAGATCATGTGACATGACATCGTTACACTTTTTTCTCCGGGGTTATCTTAAGGATAAAGTGTACATCAATAAACCACAAACTATTGAGAACCTCAAAGATGAAATTCGACACAACATTGCTGAAATTTCCCAGCAATTATATCAACATGTTATTGAAAATTTCCTCAAAAGAGTGAATTTGTGGTACTAAGGTCGGGGGGCATTTTTCAGATGGTCAGATGTTTTGTATCATTCATAATTTCCACGTTTTTACTTTTTAATAAAGCAAACATATTATAAATGTTCCAGTGGAATATGTGTTTTATTAAAAAATTAAAATGTCAGTTCATTTTGGGAGAACCTTTATATGCTCGTCTTCGCCGAGCTTAAACATTTACGTGACGAATTTGAAGATGGAAGCATAAAAAGGGTGTATTGTAACACGTTTGGTATGAGCATTGTTCTTCGACTGCACGGTAATTTGCCACCCTTGCGTTTCGTATGTAAACATAAGCACTTAGTGCAGAGGATCATAAGATGGGTGATTTTCTATAATTCGACGAATCCTACCATCTGTGCGCTAGCGCAAAATAATATCACGATGTGCACTGACTCCACTGCCAGCTAAAGTCACAGCAACGTCCGAAGTTGTCGGTAAATTGTAGGGTCGACAGTCATTAGGTTGAACGTTTGGGGTATTAAGCAATATAACAGCCAATTCCGAATAATCAGGTTCATTACAAGCTACAATAGTTAGCAGGGATAACACAGAGCAATTTGTTTTAATACCAATAATACCGCGACTGATCATTTTGTGGAGTTCGAACGTCGACAATTTGCTGTTCGCCCAGCTTATAATGACAATTAACAAGTCCCAGCTTATGCAATGACAATTATCAAGTCCTTAAACAATATTGGTATATACCTAGAGTAGATAGATATTGATACCCGGCTTTCATTTTGCCTTGAAAAACTCGGCGAAGACGGGCATCTCAGCTAGTTTTTTACTAAACGAAATTTGAGAAAGACACTCCCAATGCAGAATTATAGGCTGAGTCGAGTTTTTTGCTCGCCAATGTATTCTCGTCATGAGTTGATTAAAAAGACACTTAATAGATACCATTTACTGATTTGATACATGTATAATATCTAGTCATAAGACAAAAAGAGGTCGCAGATAAATAAACAAATAGTTTTACTACCTTGGTGAAGCAGCTATTTCTGGCAGCATTTAACCTCCTTGAAATTACTGAAAAATTCAAATTGGAATGTCTAGAAAGTTTTTAATTTCAACTTTTTTCTGTCTTTAAAATTTATTACATCGGAACTTTATTATCTGGGTCCGATCATAATAAAGCGGATTTCATTAGTCAACATAAATCAACATCCCATTTATAATGGGGAGCGTAAATAGTTGAAAAGCATTTAAACATGAAATAACAGTAATCGAAAGAGAAAGACGTTCCTTTCAACCAAATGCACATTTGATTGCAATAATTAAATTGAACGAGAGAAAATATAAAAAAAAATGTAAAAGTGCGGGAAACGATCTGCTTCATTGGAAGTTTTAAGAGGCATCAGAGGTGAAAGGAAGGAAGAAGAAAAAATGGAGGAAGATAAAAAGAAGAAAAGAAAAAAAAAACTCCTTTCGGATTTAATCGCATGGGACATTTGGTGAATGATGGGAGGCTGTTGCTTGCTTCACCGTAATTAAGGGGGAACTTAATTCCAGAACGAGGACTAAACGACTTTCTAAAGGAGCCCTATAAATATTGACGGAGTCCTTAAATGATAATAACTGTTCCCTTGAAAGATAAACAGTTGGCATGTCTCACTACCAGTGCTACTGGATTTGAAGCTATAATCTTCTTACTGCGTTATAAGGAGATTCCGTCTTTCTCTCGTTATAATGAAAACGCGTCGCCTTTTGATTTTTTCCTCCATCCCCTTCCTCAAGATCAGCGCTTTAACTTCCAATTTCCGTTGTTTGATTTTATTAAACGATAAAATTTTGTTAAAGGCTCTTTATTTGATAAATCCAGCCTGCTGTGAAATAATGAATTTTTTAATGTTGTTTAGCTATCTTAAACATTTCTCGAGATAAATGCGATCGAAATCCCAGACTAAAAGAGTTCCTCCTGAAAGAACTTTCTAAAAAGGGGAAACAGTGGGATCGTTTGTTTTTAACAACGAAGAAATTCGTAATATATACGT
Organism: Rhysida immarginata; assembly: GCA_023313115.1. Lineage (NCBI taxonomy): Eukaryota > Metazoa > Arthropoda > Chilopoda > Scolopendromorpha > Scolopendridae > Rhysida > Rhysida immarginata. The sequence continues at coordinate 948,417 of JAHWFO010025184.1, forward strand.
ATACACTCGCATCACTTTCGGCTTTAAAAGGCGTTAATGACGTTCAGATATCGGTTTTTAATGGCACCATTTGATAGCGATTCTGAATAAATTTCTGACATGCTACCGATTTCTATGCAATGATGGCGAAAGAGTGGTTCAGGAGAGTAAGCATTGAAATTCAATTAGATTAGAATATTTGGAAAAGTGAAGGGGGAAAGCAGTGCCTTTTTATAGCTTCTTCTTTAATAAGTTGTTTCGAAGATAAGATAGCTCTTGAGAAACCACAACTAAAACTTTGTGGGAACGCCCCTTTCAAAACGCTCCCAAAAACATCATTACTAGGAATGTTGACAATTCAAATTTGGCGGAAATATCTGTTAAATATTTTTAATATTCGAAGTTGTAATGCTTATGTTCTGTTGCGTTTTCCTTGCTTTTTGATTCAACGATTTTATTATATGCTGCTACAAGAGATGTCTATTCTATCAAATACATTAGGATATCCTATGTAAGTGCAAACAAAGCTAGAGAAATAGGAAAATAAAAAATATTGGTTAGTGTGATTATACTCCTTCTCCAAATAAAAAAGAATGATGTGTGCCATAATGAAGTCATGTTGTTTCGTGCCTAATAGGAGATGAATGGGTTCCGTTTAAAGCAATTGAATATTCAAAAAAAAAATCAAATAAACATCAGTATATCATTATCCCTAAATCCTGGATAATAGAATGGAACGCTATCAAAAGAGCAATGAACTCATGATGCCAGTGAATTAAAGTACGTGTGGAGAAACTCGGAGAAAGCTTCCAACACTGTATAGTGCGAACAGTGAAATGGAGTGTGATGGAATGGGTGAATATCTTCTAGAATCTCCTGTGTTGTGCATATCTTGAAGACTAAATTCCAACTCTCTCACATTTACAAATGATGGAGACGAGGTTCTTACCTAGTTTATATTTTTATTGGCATGCTGAGAGTACATGTTATATTCTAATAGTATTCAAACATCTCAACAAATGTACGGCATTATGAAAAGTATTCGGGCATTAGCATATACAAGTGCAGATATAAGTTCTACATTGAACTAACACTTTATTAGGTATACTTGCCTAGTAGCGTGTTGAACCTCCATTAGCCCTCAAAACCTCGCCTGTATTCGTTTAGGCATGGATTCAACGAGATGATGAAAACGTTCAACAGGAATGTTGGCTCATGCAGGACATGAAAACTATACGCAATTCCCGAATATTCGATGCAGGTGTAGGCAAGGAGCGAACGATCCTTTCCAGCTTATCTCAAAGATGTTCAATGGGGCTGAGATCTGGTGACTGAGTTGGTGGTCACTGCATCAAGGAGAACTCACTGTCATGTTCCTCTAGCCAATCCATAGTGAATCTAACTCTATGTGTTTGTGCATTATCCTGCTGGAAAGAGACATCTACGTGTGGATAAACTGTGAGCATGAAAAGGTCAACTAGATCTGCAACAATGTTTATGTATGCTTTGGCGTTCAAAACACCGCCTATATTTATTAGAGGGCCTAATTCATGCCAAGAAAGCATTCCCTACACAATTAATCAGCTTCCACCACCTTGCAAACTCCGCACCGGATATGAGGGATCCATGGCTTCATTTTGTTTTCTCTATATTCTAAGCCTTCCATCAACATGATAGAGCGGAAACCTAGATTCTTTTGACCAGGCAACCTTTTCCAGTCCACAATGGTTCAATCCGTGTGTTGCTGTGCTAACAGGAGGCGCGCTTTCTTATTCTTCTCTGATAGCATTGGCACCCGAGATGGTCTGCGGTTTTGGTAACCCATTCGAGCTAAGGCCCGTTCTGATATTATATTCTGGCTACCTGAGTTGTAATGAGCAGTAATTTGTGCGATTGTTGCCTTTCTGTTTTCGCGCACAACTCTTGACATTATCCTCTGGCCTCTTTCATCAACAAGAGTTTTCCGTCCACAGGAGTCACCATGGCTACATGTTTTTTGTTCCTTGAGCCACTCTCGTTAAACCCTTGAAACTGTGGTCCCTGAAAAGTTCAGGAGAGTCACCGTTTCTGAAATGCTCATTTCACCCCGTCTTAAACCTACAGCCTTGCCACGCTGGAAGTCAGTCGATCATGTGGTTTTCCTCATTTTAGCTATCGGTTAACGCTTAACTAACAATGGAAAATTTTCTTCAGGATATTTATAGGCTACACTGATTATGTGTTATGTGGCATGCAAAATAGGTAGTCACTGAATTTGCATATTTTGTGAGGTGTACCTAATAAGGTTGGCAACTCAGTTGAAGGGTCCACAGTTAAAAACCATCAAGGTCCATGAGACCATATTTTTCAGGAGATCAAAAACAAAGTTTTTTCAAGTTTCCTAATGGTAATGTACCAGTAATTACGAATGAAAATAATACTGGCTTATATTTAGAACATTATTTATTCATTAAAAATGAAAAAAAAAAACCGTTTTGCAAAATTTTACAGGAAAGAAAACACGTTTTTGAATCGGTCTTCACCGTCATTCGGGGGGTCACGACATACTCTGGATCTTCACCATTGTTTTGTACGTCTGGAATCCTTTCCACGTGGATTCGTCAGAAATTGCTTCAGATGCTGCAAATCTTGACACTTTGCAACTTTTATGGGGACGCTTCCAGAATTTGAAGGTTTGAAGTTCTCGAGCGCCTTGATTACGTGCAGATGATGATGCACTTGCAGTACTTGGCTTTTTCTTTTTTTTCTCACAGCTTGTGAGGCAAAGAAAGAACTTGAATATGGCCCAAAAAACGACCATATTCGTAAGGCGCGACCTTATGGAATACCCTTATAAGGCGCGGATTGTATGAATGTAAGCTAATTTGTGCTCGACTAAAAATAACGTGATACTGATGAGAAAGCTATAAGTGTCGCTGCTGTCTCTGCCGTCTCGTGGTGGACTCTGATCCTTTCTGGACTCTGATGTTTATTGCATTGTATGCCATATTCTTTTTACGCGATTCAAAGGGACAGTGATGGTTCTGCAGTGTTTCGTCTTTTCACATGATAATACTCCCTAAATATCAACAGATGGCACATCAAGCTCAAAATCAACTAAAAATGGACCTTGATGGTTTTTGCAGCGGACCCTTCAGTTGTATTGCATTTCCAGTAACATTTAGGGAGAAATGCAACGTAGACGTGAAATTTCCGCCCTCCATAGCATGGTTGAACATAGGATTTCATTTGGGGCACTGCAGTTAAACTAGACATACCAAAACTGACGTGAAGAGATGGAAGCAGCACGTGCAATTACAAGAAAAAAAAGATTTTTTTCAAGAATGCCACATAAAATGACGAAAGGCGATAGAAGAGCCCAGGAAAGGAATTAAAATATAAAAAATTGTTTCTCTGAGGTTTCCATTGCTGCTGAAGTAGGAAATACATCTGATGGTTTAGTTATCATTTTAGGTAAACCACTAAGTGCATTTTAACTATCCGCAGAGAACTGCAAAATCTACGTTTTATATTAGAGGACCATTTCAGAACTTTAACCATTGTAAAGTCAGACAAAACAGATCGTGCATTCGTTTAAGAAAATTTAATGAATTGAAATTATGTTGAAGAAACCTTATTTAATTAAAAAATCAGATAGCATTTTCTGATTTTGACATATACTTTGAAATTTGAGGCATCCTTTTATCATTCATGAACTTTAAAAAAAAATATAATGAATATTCATCGCGATGACAAAGGCGGCATATAACGGGGCTCGGGAAAGACCCGACCAGAATCTAAAATGAATGCTTCGAGAAGGCAGTAAAATTTTTCGTCAAGCTCGCTACCTTTCATGTATATTAGAAATATTAATTGCTACGAAATAATAGTTACTCTTTATAGATATGATATTTGAATTATGAATAAATAATTAATTCAACTAAAACTTTTTTAAACTTTGAGTAACAGAATTTGTTTGAAAATGATATAAGCCTGCTAAGAGCGCTGTGAATATTTTACCGTATGTTTTGTGCAACTTTATCTGTTTCTATCAAAATTTCATTACTTATCAAGACTCACTAGATGAAAGAAAAGAAAATTAAATCTTTCTAATGATAGCGTAAGAAAATTATGTTTGCACATGAAATTAACGCAGAAGTTTCTTTTTTCCCATATTAAAAATGCATCATAATAAAATAACTCGGTCGTTAAACTTTCGAAAAGTTTAATGTCACTCACACGTAATAGATGACACCATTTTCTACAGTTGCAGGGAGTGGCCCTACACTCTCTTTGCAGTAGCACATTTGTTTATGAAAGGAAGAGGAGCAAAATAACCATTTGCACCTTTTAATTACGGTAATTCACTTAACACATTATAAAACAAATATAAAATTTAATTGAACTTCGGACCTGATTTAAAATTAAAATTAAACTGCTCGGAACGATCCTTTTTTTCCTCAGAGAGAGAAAACATAATATCCAACCAGTTTATTAACTTGGAGTGGTAGGTGAGGAGGATTCATTAGACGGAATCCAATGAATTATTCATATTCTATAAAAGGGACAGAGAGTGGGGGGAAGAAAAAGAGGGAGCAGTTAACATATTTTTCAGATCTAAGGCATTTTCAGTTGACAAAAGTGAGATGAAATATTTAAGCGATGAGGCGAGAGCAATGCTTTTATCGTGATTACATAATTACGTATGCAAATAAGGATTTTACACTTCCTGCGCTTCTTTCTCTGACTGATAATCTCTTTCGCACAAGACTTTTCCAATAGGTAATGTGCGTGTGTGAGAAGATAGGTTCTAACGACCCCCACCCAAAAAAAGGTAGGGAAAAAAATGATAGAAAGCGAAGGTGATCCGCCTCTTCTTCGATCAGCGCTTCTCACTCTTCCTTCCTTGGCGTCGGCAATTGTGGCGTTAAGGCTCCACCCAAGAAATGAGGGAGTGAAAATTGTACGGATTTATTTCGACATGTGTGCTCCTATAATGAATCTCTACAACAAACTTAAAATTATATAATGATAATCATGAACGTTAGGCAAAGAGCGCTCCGCTTAACACTTAAATTCCGTTGGCAATTTATGTGCGGTTTTTTGGTGCAATTGTTAAATTGAAAATATACTTGAGATTGGTAAATTGAAAATTGTGCGTTGAGAAAATATAATTTCTAAATATAGAGATGGGAGGAAAAGATGAAAGGAGATTTGGGATCTTTTAATTTCTCTGTTTTAAAGTACAATTCGGTATACTTAAGATCGCACTGACATTTTTTGAACTAGTAAGATCCACAAGGTCGTTGAAAGATTGGTTCATTAATAACATTACATCCTAAAAGATGATTCCTGGCTTAGCATATCATTTTTTTTATTTATTAAAATCAATTTTATTACAATACTTGAGTTTTCATCATGATATCAAAATTTAAAGTTGCATACATAAACATTTATCTGTATTTAGAGTTTTGTTAGATGGTCTTAAATGATAATAATACATGTTTGAAATTCACTGATATTTCAAAACACACAAGAGCTATGATGTTCTCTCAACTATGAAGGGCTTGTTGCGTCTGTTTCTTCGCACATCCATTGAATCGAATAAACTAGATATGCAATTTTTCCTACGAAAAACTGATATACGGCATTCTTTCATCAAAATCCAAAATTCTATTTATTTATGAGGCCTCCATGTAGGCAAATTTAATGATAATAAGTACTGAAATCAACTAAATAATAATAATTCAATTCAATTCAATTCAATTCAAGTTTATTGCCGTTCAAACAGCACCAATGTGCCAAGACAGAACAGTGAGAGGTACACAAAACAAAAGATTAATAAATCTTGCAAATTGCCAAAAGGGTAATAAAGAGATAAGTAACACTAACAAACAGAGCAATATAATTTGACTGAAAATAAAATGTACAATTGATTACAAATTGATTTAAAATAAGAAGTTAAATAATAATAAAAAAAATTGTAAAACATGGGCAACAATGCAGTGTTATGCAGAAAATACAGACGGCATAGCAAAATAAAATAAATTAAAAAGGTACAAGGTAAAATATGACTAAATACATGTACAAATAACAAAAGAAATGGAAATGCCAAACATTGAAAAGTAATTACAAAATAAAATTAGAATAAAACTTAAGATCTTTACATTATTTAAGGAAATAATTAAGTAATTAAAAAATATCAAAATCAGAATGGTACAGATTGTATTCATATTGGATCCTGTAGATCGTTGACCGTTGAGCATGGGCATGTTTATAAAGTGGCGGTTTGAAAAGTGCAGCAGATTGCCTATTTCGGCGAATAGGAGCATAGAAATGAAGACCTTGTACAAAGTCTGTGTTAATGGATGCTTTGATGATCTTCCGTAGAAAGGTCATATCTCTTTGGAGTCGGATGTCACGTAATGGTGTAAGGTGGTTGTCGTAATTAGGGAACTTTCGTTTGAGATACTGGAGGAAGATAGATTGCACTCTATCGAGAACAACATCTTGCTCCTTCGTGCAACCATTCCAGACCTCACTACAGTACATAAGCTGCGGGAGTACAATACTTTTATAAAGTAACAGAAAAGTTTGGGGAGAAGAAAAAGTATGTCCGTAACGCATAATTGCCCCTGCACAACTCAGAGCTTTAGTGCGTACATGGTTTATCTGCGGATTAAAAGTGAGCTTATCGTCAAGAATGACTCCAAGATCACGCATTTGATTGACAGTCTTAATAGTAGCATTGGTGACAGTATAAGCATTGTAAATGGGATTCGTTTTATTGGTAAAGGCAACGTGCGCACATTTTAAGCCATTAGTGCTAAGCCCATTCTCCTGACACCAAGCTTCCAATCGATTAATGTCGCATTGAAGACGCAAAACATCCTGAGGGCAAGTGATGGTACGAAAGAGCTTAGTGTCATCAGCATACATAAGAATACCCGAATCCAAAATATGATTAGGAAGGTCAGAGGTATAAACATTGAAGAGAAGAGGACCGAGAACGGAGCTTTGAGGGACACCGGAGGTCGGATAAAAGGGACGTGAGCAGTGACCGTTGATGCGAACCACATTGTGTCTGTTGGAAATGTAGGAATTCAGGAGTGCCAGAAAATTGTCTCTGACACCAAGGAGTTTCAGTTTATGAGATAAACGATCATGTTGGACGGTGTCAAAAGCTTTGGAAAGGTCAAAGTAAATGGCGTCAGTCTGGCTCTGCTGCTCGTAGGAGCTCATGAGCACCTCTGTGAAGCTAACCAGATTGGTAACCACGGACCTCCCAGGAAGAAATCCATGTTGGCAGGCAGGAAGAGAGGGCAAAATTTGCTGAAGTAGATATTTATAAAGAATGCGATCAAAAATTTTTGCCATGACGGGAAGAAGAGAGATTGGACGATAGTTGTTGGGTAATGTAGCAAGTCCAGATTTGTAGATAGGAACAATGATCGTGCTCTTACAAATGGAAGGATAGTGGCCATTTTGTATACAAAGATTGAAAATATGTTGAAGTGGGGCCACAAGGTGAGGGGCAAGGCCTTTATAAATGAAAGAGGGAATGTCGGTAGTAGAGGAGGATCGCTTGGATCTGAGTCTACGAATACTCCAGAGAACATCCTCAGCTGAGATAGTCACAGTAGAGAGAGAATTGCGAATAATGGGCTCGTCAATATTAGGGTTAACATTTCCACGGAGGGTGAGATGACCCGAATTATAATAATAATAATAATAATAATAATAATAATAATAATAATAATAATCAACTAAATCATTTTGAATCACAAGAATCCACATTATTAGCATTTACGAAAACGTCTAGTCCCATGTAAACTTATTTAAGAAAAATGTCGAATGCAGATACATATTTCAGGCACCCACAAGATTTTGAATGAGTAATACGTGTGAAGAACGTTTTTGTAAGCTGACTTCGTTTTCAGAGCACACAATAATTTTTAATTTTTTTTGTTCATGAACAACTTACGCCTCATAGCAACAATTTATAGTTCAAAGCAAGTATTCAAAATACTCGAAGCATGCTTATTGATGGTCCTTCCACACAACCCAACACCGTCTCAAAGTTTGAAGCGCGAACAGTTCTTCGTTTAGAACAGCTCTCTGTGGCTTGAACGACCCAGTGTCTCATAAGTTCCTACCCATGGCGAGAATTGTCTTCCACTTCGGTGACACCTAACCAAAATTTTCTCTGAACAGTCGTTCGACAGTCGCCATATATGGGTATACTTGATCTGCAATTATGAATAAATAACCGAATCGGTTGAGAGCGCCTTCCACAGGTATCAGTGGGCCCAGACAATGGCATGAAACACTCCCCACATTATGATGCTGCCACCACAAGCCTGGATTCGTCCAACAGTGGTTGCAGGATGCTTGTTCTCGGAGGTTTCTCGCCTAACCCGCCAACGGCCGTCACTTCTGTGGAGCAGAAATCGTGACTCATCGGAGAAGGCAACCTTTTTCCAGTCAGAAGTGGTCCAGTTTCTGTACTGTTGGGCAAATTGAAGCCGTTTTTGGCGATGAACCTTCGTCAGCATGGGTGCGTTGACCATCCGTCTGCTGCGGAGGCCCATACGTAGCAGGGTCCTCTGTACTGTGATTTTAGAGACATATCTGGTATCACCCTCGTTGGTTTGAGCGGTAAGTGGGTCCACTCTAGCTCTTCGGTTGGCCTTCGCACACCTTCGCAGCCGACGTTCACCTCTCTCATCAATGGCCCACAGTTTCCATTCTGAACGGTCCCATTTTCCCAGTCATGGTACACTTTAACTACAGCACAAGAACAGTTGACAAACTGCGCAGTTTCCGAAATACTGCCACCCTTGGCCCGAAAGCCGATTATCATCCCCTTTTTCAGATCTGACAAATCACTCTTCTTACCCATTACCCGATATGTTTTTAACATAGTGGAAACTTACCTTATATAGTCACCTAACCAATTTCCAACACGTGATATAGTTCCTCGGCTGGGCAACCCCGAAGACAAACGTAGGGAGTAGTCATAATAATGTGACTCGACCCTGTATAAACGTTCATTACAGGTATTACTCGTTCCAGATCTCGTGGCGCCTGAAATATGCAGGTCCGACTTTTAGTTCACTATCTCCAAATAATCAGTTTACAGTCCTCTACCATGTAGAATTCTGACTCAAAAGATTTGAGACACCCAGTATTTGCTTTGACGTAGCCAGCACTTTGTGTTGAAAATAGACACAAGTTTCGACTCAATTGGCAAGGATAAGGGCTTTATAGTTTCACTCCAGACGATATTGCTGTAGCCTAGCCAGATTCAATTTTACATTCCAACTGTTAAATATTTTTGGGGGTTTCTTACAACTATTGAAGATTTTGCCCCACTGTATGGCAGTTTTCAAAAAAAAAAACAAATCCCTGACGGAGCCTCATCATAATCATTAACCAGTCTTTCGTGATTAATCATTGTCATTAAAAGCATTTTCTCTGTGTGAATTGCCACACCTCCACACAAATTACGCAATTCCTTATGGCGCTATCTATGTGGTCAAAAATGTAACCAGTCTGGTGCCACGTCCTTTTGCGCATTTCTGTGTAAACCGTACCAGAATAAAGTTCACAGGTGGATCCTCTCGTAGTCACCAGAAAAATTTCGTTGTAACCCACGACAATCACATGAACTTTCACTTGTTAACAAGATAATTGCCTTTCTTAATTTCTGTGATTCGAGAATATAAAAAAGTTGTAGATAAAAGGGTTAAAGGGTGAAAAATAATGAAGTGTGGATTGTTATTCGACCTACAATGGTCAGGCGACTTTTCCGCGCCGGGGTAACCATTGACATAGATAGACCCCGAAACCTGCTGCCATACACTAAAGGCGCATTCGTTTATTCGTACGATTTGCACGATGATGACGTCGATAGTGCGCCCCGTGCAATTACCGTTTAGTGCTTTCAGTGCGGTTTCTGTGTCTGTGCACGATCTCTCACCGAACGGTCAGTGCGTTTTGAGCCAAACCAACAACATGGCGATGCCTCAACGACTCCTTTTTAATCACCCCAAAAGTCTAAATTTCAAATTTTTAAAGTCTTTTTCACTTTCGAACTTTTTTTTTTTTAATCTGTATAAACTCTCTTCATCCACTTGAATGCAAAATTTCGACCATCATCGACAGTGATCGCAATCTGGAGCTTCGCTGGATTGGAGGCCGCCATTTGCAATTGTGAAACGCACGAAACGACCCTGCTTCTACCTTCGTGCGCTTAGTTCGCGCACGAACTACACGAAGCGCACGAGAACGAAGTGCACGGAAATCTCCGAACACCTCTCACGGGCCGTACGAGAGCTACTTCGAACGACTAGTGCGCGCACTCAGTGCAAAAAAATCACATTGAACGAATAAACGAATGCGCCTTAAGTCTGCCATACTTGCAGCCAATTGGAAAGCTTCGCCTCCCAGAACCTCTCTCTACATCAGGGCTGTCCAAGATTTTTGTCCGCGGGCAGCGCCCGTGCACGCGGGTAATTTTCCTTCCCCCCTATTGCACATTACGTTGATCAGTTCCTTAAAGTCGAGTTGCTAATTATCAATTCGACACTGTGAAAAAAAAAAAGTGAGGCACTTTATCATTTTATTTCCTACGTTTTAATGTGGCAATTTTCTCGATGTCAGGTAGAATTGTATTTTCTTTTTCCCGATAGGTCACGATTCCATATTAAGCATTTAGAATCCGATCTGTGAACAATTAAAAAAAAACAACAGATTCTCCCACTCCGGTTTAAATACTGGTTCAGTGATTTTATGCTTTTTTTGGAATGTGCGCCATGTTATGCAAGATAAAAAACAAGCAAGTATCAGTAAAAAAAAGAAATAATGTCTCATTTAACGGAATCGCCCCCTAAAGCCTGGCAACACTGCATAAGAAAAACTATACCCACTCCCCTCCTGAGTTTTGGACTATCTCCTCGGCTTTGCCCGTGAGCTTTGCCCGCGAGCTTTTTATGTTGCACGCGGGCGACGTGCACGATTTGGACAGCCCTGCTCTACATATACAGTACTATGGTGAAGATGATGCAAAACACATGGCTAAACATGAGGATAGCTGATTAATAATTCTTTCACACGCCGATCACGGAGTGATAAGTTTATCTTTTCGTTAACTTTGTATTTTAAATATTTTATTAAATTTTACAAACAATTTTTCGATCATGGTTTAAATTTCTATTTCGTTTCAATCATCTTTCAGTTACGTATTTTCATTTCAATTACGTATTTTTGCTTTATGCTTGTGTAAAGTGATTCCTGATCCTTTTTCGTGCCTATTTGCACAGTTGTACGTGGAACAACTTTGAGAAATGGTTTTGAATTAATTATTCCTTAGGCTCAAAATCGTTGCACCAAAATACTGAACGAAGGTTGCATTGCGACCGAAATGTATACATACAGTATATGGCCGAATAAACTTCTTTGTGAAAAAGTGGCGTGTCGTTTCTCCTACCTTCCTCTATATTTATTATGCTTGACTTAGCTTTAGTTATTATGCTATTATTTACTTAATTATTCTTTAATAGCAAGATTATGCTAAGCATTTATGATATTTTTTCATTATCATTTGTTAAATATGAAAGTGATGAATTAGCCTGGATAATTCTTGCCACTGTTGCTCTATAATGATAAAAACCTTTGTGAAAACGGATTTACATTGTCTTCTTCTTTTTTACGCTGGCAATTCTTCAAACCGCAACGGCACTAATGGAAGTAATCGCGAACGTACTATTGAGATTGTTTGTGGGCGTCCGTGACAAAGAAAATTGTTTCTGACCACAAGAAAATCCGAGGGAAGGGAAGAAAGAGAGCGGGAGAACGATTAAGAGCAGCTGGAGAGTCCGCCCATTGCACGAATCCTCTCTCTCCGTCCCATCTGCGCTTATGGCCCTTTGCGTCCTTCTTCAAAGCGAATCCAGACAGAAACCATTGGCGAAAAGAGAAAATGAAAAATAAAAATCATACAAGATTTTTATTTCGTCTGTTCTCTTTTATCTGTTTGCTTTCATCCTAACAGTTTTGTCTAAAATTTTCTTGTCTTAGGTGAAGGTTTTTCATTTATTATATCTTTTAAAGACTTTAGATAATAGGAAATAAGTGAGTTTTGAGAATTTTAAAAAATTATTTGATCATATTCAGTAGCGGAAAAATTCATGCTTAAAAGACCGAGGGAGATGGGCTTATTAGAAATATAACAAGAGAAAAATTCAGAGCTAATTCAATATTAAAAATTTGATTACAGCGTAGTTGCTCAAAACGATTTTAAGACGATCAATGATAGCTCGCTAAAGGAAATTACGTCGAAGGGTATTCGCCGAACGAACACGTAACAACAGGGACATTCGCCGAATGACATTTATAGCATAGCGTTTTTAATTTGAATTTGCTGAGGACGAAGTCATAATTATCCCAACACTTCTTATATGAGGATAGAGTAAAATATTAAAAACCTTTCAATTCTCTTATACGACCAGTTTCGTTAAATCCGACCGTTCGTTAAATGTTCGTTCAGGTAATATAAATATCTATTTGGCGATACGTCCATTGCGAAATATCTATTGAAGAAACCGTCTGTCGAAAAATCTCGGATCAAAAAAATACTTTTTGATCCATCGATGGGAATTCGGTGAAAAGATTCATCCCCGTCTATTTGTAGATTGGCTAAGTTTCCGGTACGGGCGAATAAAAACTCCCGGAACGGTCTAATATCGCGGAAAAAACTCGTCTTGTCAGAAAAAGAACAAATACATGTCAAATATTTTTGAAAGCTATTTAATGTGCAAAAATTAGCCCCCTGCACAGCTCATAGGGGGCAACTTTGAAATTTCAAAAAGAAACCCCCAATTTTTTATTTTTTTTTTGCAGATTCGGGTTCTACGGAAAATTTTCCTTAATTTTACCCAAAAATTTTGTTAAAATCGTTTGTAGATGTCGCTGTAACTGCAAAAAAGTCAAACTAGTGCGAATATTTCGAGAAGTACACTTCAAATCAAAAACCATCCAATATTTTTTGAAAGCTACGGTATTTAATAGTGCTAAAATTAGCCCTCACTACTTTATCAGGGGTGGGCGGAGGCAACTTTGAAATTTTAAATAGAAACCCCTATTTTTTATTGTAGAGTCAGATTATAGCGCCATCTACCGTAAAAAACAATGATAAATATTGGATACTTCTTTTTTTTTGTAGATACGAGTAGGCAGTGGTAAACTTAATGTAACTTTTTCCGTAGAATCTAAATTTACAAAAAAAATATTGGGGGTTCCTATTTGAAATTTCAAAGTTGTGTCCCACCTCACCCCCATTATTAAATAGCATTCAAAAATTTTTTTGACACGTATTCTTTCTTCTTTTGAGAAGACGTGTATTCTTCGAAATATTAGACCGTCCCGGGACTTTTTATTCAGCCGGTATAATCAGGAATGATACTCGATATTATATTACCCTTCTATACTCTGTCGTGACGAAAAGATGTCGCATTAGATATTAAAGGGTCGCCACCTTTTTTTTCAAATAATCTCTATAGTTTGGTTCCACCATCTATGAACTAAAAACGAAGGGCACAAGCTGGTATTAATCTGCTTGAAAAAGAAACTGAAACTATTCTAAGGCATCTGCTTGATGCTTGTATATGAAACCTTCCACTAAAGGAAAAATGCAGAACAATTTTTAGTAACAAAAAACCCGCACACACACTAACTGAATTTTTTTTTAATTATATAAAATTTGGCGGTGCGGTCATCGAACTAGTGCACGTTAGACGGTATCGAAGCTCCCACGTTTTCTTATTACCCCGTTCAGTGGCGCAATGTTAAAAAAAAAAAAAAACAACCTTGGCGGACGGAGTGGCACAGATTTGAAACCAGAACCAAGCATGACGATTTCCGACGTGTTAAGGATTTATCCCATAAGCTCCATGCTCGCCATGTTCCCACGCTAACAAGAGCAACCTTTTCTACGGCATTTCACGAAAGCGAGAACTGGAAAAACACATTGCAAGATGTTTAAATGGCACTTACTGCGCTGTAAGTTTACCCAGAACAAGGAAATGTTTGTCGGGGAAATAAAATGTTTGACACTGTCTAGAACACTGTATAAGCTAGTTTGAGTTCATTGTCATTGTCCTTGGGTAATGGCGTTCGATAATAACGAATGACATACTGCATACAATCGCTGTGAAACTTTACGAGCACACAAGAAACTCATCTGCAAAATCCGGCCTGAAACACGGACTTTTTCTTTTGCATCATCACAACGAAACGGCCACACCGTACGACGGAAGCCTAATATTAAAACTCGTTCAATACCCTCTTTACAGCCAAGATTTGGTACCAGTGGTTGCTACAAAATTGAAAATGGATTCGATTCTGAAGTTGAAGTTGGGTCTAAAGAAAACCAAATTTACTTCTTAGGCGGAATGAGAAAGTGGTTAACGCATGCAGCAGTAATGGTGACTATATTGAAAAATAAGATTGAAAGGTTTAAAATAAAGTAAAATTTACTTCATTTTGATAGCACTTTCATTACTTCATTTGTTGGAACTTATTTAACGATTGGTGATCTTACCGTCACATAATTGGCGTGATTACTTGCCTTATTGATCTCACATTTGCCGTATACAGTATATATTACCGGATGGTTATATATTCCCCACTTCCGCGCGGGCTGCAAACCGCGTTGTTGCGCGGATAGCGATGCAACTTTGTGTATAGGCTATGCAGAGCATGGAGAAAAGAATTCCAACGGGAAATTTATAGTGCATACGGTTGCCGCCATGGGAAAAAGTGGCGCTGCAAGATAATACAGAGACTGTAGTAATGCAGTACTGGAATGCTGTAAGAGGGACTGTTCAATATTCGCACCCTCTGCGTCGAAGACGTGCTGGGAGCACAGGACAGCGTGCTCAACAACAGCACGAAGTGTCTCCCGTGAAATGGCTGGAACATGACGAATGATGTTGGCTTTCAGTTCAGGCAAGGTCCGTACGCCTCCATGATAAACATGATCCTTCAGGGTTCCTCACAGACAGAAGTCACATGGACTGAGGTCTGCTGAACGGGCAGTACACCTAATTCCCCTGTCTTTTCGAATTTCTGCATCATCTTTCGTAAACCTCTCGCTGTCATGGGTCCTGTTCACACGCCGATATTCTCGCAGTGCTGTGCACTATTGCTGCTGTTCTGATAATAGAGCTTCACCACGAGCGCACGTTCTTTCTTTCCCAATGGCATGGTGACCTCTTCAGATTGTTTCTTCACAGACGCATTGGGCTTTTGCATACGGCGCCACTTTTCTCTCCTGGTGCTTGGCACTAATACATTTTTCGTTGGAATTCTCTTGCCCATGCTCTGCAAAGTTTCTGCAAAGTGGGGAACTTTAATTATAACCATCCGATATAATAATGACGAATAGTTTTTTTTTAAATTTTTTTAAAAAATAAGATGACTGAATTCAATTCGACAATTCTTATTTTTTGTTCTGCAAACTCATTCTATTTCTTTTTAATTATTATTATCTAGCAAGAACTAAATAAGCAGACATTATTAAAATAAACATTTTTTTCCTTTATCCCCGAAGGATGAAAGTAGCAAAAACCACCCTACGACGGCTTTTTCTGTTCCTCACCCCCTCCCTCTTTCTTTTATAATAACTTGAGTTTAATTAATGTGCAGGTAATCTTGTAATGGAGCCTAACGTCCTCTTATCGGGAGAAGGAATCGCGATGTGAATCTCGTTGTGGCTGATCGTTAGCGATCTAATCTTGTGCGTAATCACAGGTAATAATTTTCTAAGAAGGGGCCAGTTTGGAATGCCTTCTAGTTGCAAAAGGGGGAAATGAGTTGTAGCGGTTTCCTCCCACCAGGGTGCGGTACGAGGGACTCCATCAATTACAATGTGCAGGTAAATAATCGACCTTAAGAACCCCGGTGCGCAGATAAAATAAGATTTGGTTCATTTTGTGCGGGTTTGCCTTTGGGCTAAGGTTTTTCCAATATCGCAAAACGTTAACATTCGCCCCATATACAGAAAAACATACAGAAAAGAAGACATTACTATTTTAATAATTTTTAAATTTTTAAGTAAAACTTTTTACCGCCTGAAGCGATATTAAATGTATAAAAAATAATTAGAAGTAACAAAATTCTGCGCATTTCGACTTCTTGTTATCATTATGGATTTTGCAAAAATTGTAAACAATTTTGAAATATCAATTTATCAAAAACCGTAATATAGAGAAGTCGAAACCGCGTAGATTAAACTTCCTATGCATTGTGTTACAGACATTAATGCATAGTCTACAGACATGGTGGAAGTTGAATGTGCTTTACCAACGATATAAGGTTAAATGATGATCCGGAGAAGATAAAAATTTTAAAATGATGGTTGGTTGGTTTGTTTGGTATTAACGTCCTTTTCAACTGCCATGGTCATTTCAGGAGGGCGTTATAGGGGCCGCAAATTTTGCCTCGCAAGGGTTCTTTAACGTTCAGCCGGCAAACGACTACACGGGACCAACGGCTTTACTTCCCTTCCGAATGAAGTGCGTGATCTCAGGATTTCCCCCCTGAAACTTTTAAAATGAAAGTACCGGGTGATTCAGTCAATTTCTGACCATTTCACTCGAATGACGTGCATTAGGGATAAACAATTGAAAGAATATGAGCGCCAATCGAATTTCTAAATAGTTGGAGTTTGCATTGTTGCAACGGCGCTCCATGAAAATCGTATTGTTGAAAAATGGCGCCCGCTTTATCAACAGAGCAGAAATGCAAGGTTGTCGAATGGTATTTCGAGACAAAATCACCTGTAACCGTGCAAAGAAAGTTCCGAAAGGAGTATAAGTGTCGAGATGCACCAGGCAGGCAAGCAATCATGGATTTTGTCAAGCAATTTCGTGCCACTGAATGTGTTAAAGGCAAGAAAAAAGACGGGAGCGAAGCTCGCGTTCGAACGGCCGAAGTTGTCGAAAATGTTCGCACAAGGTTGGTCGATTCCCCTACCAAAAAATCTGTTCGCCGCCTATCCATTGAAGAAGGGCTGTCGTATACCACGGCGTGGCGAATTTTGAGAAAGGATTTACACCTGTTCCCGTATAAGATCCATGTTTATCAGGAGTTAACAGACACTGGAAGACAGAAGTGACAACAATTTGCGATGGAGTTTGGAGCAGAAATGGAAGCCAATCAGGACATTGTGGACAACCTGTGGGTGTCAGATGAGGCCTTCTTCCATCTGTCAGGTGACGTTAATAAACACAACGTTCATTTTTGGGGTCCCCAGCACCCTCGTGAGATCCATAAGTCACCTCTTCATCCACGAAAGGTTATGGCTTGGTGCGCGATTTCCAAAAGAGGCATCATTGGTCCGTTCTTTTTTGAGGGCACCGTAACGTCACAGGCTTACATTAACATGCTGGAAACCTTCTTCATCCCCGAGCTGCGAAGGAGGCGTATACCGCTTCGACATCAATGGTTTCAACGGGATGGGGCTAGGCCTCACACCACTAATGAAATGCTAGACTTTCTCAATCAGAAATTCGGTAATCGTGTCATTTCAAACAGGTTTCCAGATCGATTCGGCGGTGGCTTTCTTTGGCCCCCTACGACTCCTGACCTAAACCCATGTGATTTTTATCTCTGGGGGTTCCTTAAAGACAGTGTGTTCACTACAGCACCAAGAACCCTAGACCAGCTGCGACAAAGCATCGTCGACTGCTGCACCCTTGTGGATGCAGAAATCCTGGATAGAGTTATGAACAACTTCACCATTGGGCTGCGAGCAGTTCAAAACGTTCGTGGTGGCCACATTGAGCATATCATCAAGACTTTTCCACGGGAATAAAAACTCCGAACTGCCTAAAATATCATACTGAAATGCTAAGTTTGTAAACATTAATGGGTCAATAAATCATAGTACTGAAATGGTCAGAAATTGACGTAATCACCCTGTATATACAATTACATATGATTTAAATAAAAACACGCGGGAAGTAGCTATTGCTTAACCTAAATTTACACTACGTGATCAAATGAAATGTTTTAGACAGCTGTACTTTTGCACTGCAAATTAATTATTTGCAATGAAAATTAAGATGAACAGCCTTGCTTTTATCACACCTCTACTTTTCATCAGAAATTTAGGTGGATAGTTTCAGAAATTTTCTTCTATTCTTCCCGAAGAGGGTTGGAGAGTTTATTCACAGAAGTTGGGCGACCATGTCTTCAATGTGGGCCACGTGAGCTAGCGGTCATGTTTCACTAACCATTCTGTTATTGCGAGCTTTGTGGTATCGTGCATTGTTCCAATGATAGAAGGACAATATTCACAGGAGTAAATTTTAACCATAAATGAATGGTCCTGGGTGGTAACAATGTTGAGGCATGCATCGACAAATCTAGTCGTTAAAACATTCACTATACCATAACATAGCCACCTGTCTTCAATGGTTGTCTCATGGTCTTGCAAATTTTGCTAAATTCTGAAAGCCTCATTTAAAAAGCGTGATTCGTCTGAGGAAGCAACCTATTTCCAGTGGATGTCCAGTGTTGATATTGGCGTGCAAATTCCAGCTTCTTTTCCGCCGATGCACAGTCGTTAGCATAGGTGCTGTCACAATCCGTTTACCGTAGAGCCACATACGCAGCAACATTCGCTGAACTGTCGTTCTGGACACACTTGCAGCAGCTCCCTGGTTTGTTGGGCAGTAAGTTGCTCCACTGTAGCACGTCGATTCACCCGAACGCACTGCCGCAGACGCCGTTCCCCTCTTTCATCTTTGGCCCATAGAGCACTACAGTTTCCACGTCGCTTATTTTCTATAGCGCTATTTTGCCATGCGCGGTATACTTTTACCACAACAGCATGCGAACAGTTCACAAACTTCGCAGTTTCTGAAATACTGCCATCCTTGGCCCGAAAGCCAATAATCATTCCTTTTTGACGTCGATGAGTCATTCCTTTTCTGCATTGTAGCAATTGAAATGCTTTTTGAATACCTACAATATTTATATACCTAACTAATCTGCTGATGACACTTCATTTATTGTCTCATTTATTTAGTGCCTTCTGCGATTGGTTATTTAGCGCTGACATTCACAAATAGGAGGTGGTCACATTAACATGAATGGACTGTTTATACGGGGTATTTACAAATGATTGCAGCGGTTTGACAAAATTGCAGGATGGTGTTCAAGGAGTCAATACCATCTGGTAGAAATGTGGCAGGGTACCATCCTGTGTGAAAGATGAATTCGTACTATCGGTTTGCAGCTCTAGCATGAATCATGTTCAGTTTTAACCACCTTCAGATATCTTTTCACAGTGTGTTCTGAAAGGAAAATTCGGAACATAAATTTTGAATTTTAAAATGGCGGACAATTTTATTTTGTTAAAAATTATATTTATTTTAAACATATAATTTATACAAATACGAAAGTAGAACTCAATGGTGACGTTCCATGGGTTTTGTCCGAAACAATAAAAGTTAATTATATAAGGTTTTATATAAGTTGTAGTAAACAGTAGGATCCACTTTAATAAGGTAAGTTTTTGAATGATTCATGCCCAACGATTTCGTTTCAGGTAAATTTACCCCAAACTATAATCTTATTCGCTTTAAAACCTAATTATATAAGAAGAAGAAGGAAATTTAATCAAAGTATTAAGCTATGTTGGTTTCTTTTATTATATCGCCATTTCCAGATGCACATTATTAATTTAAAAAAATAGTCCACCAACAACCTTTTTCATCCAACCTTGGTGGGCTCCTGAAATTACTACTCGAAGTGGGGTCACACTCAAAGTAAGAAAACACGAGCATATCAAAACAAAAACAAAACAAAAAACAACCACTGTAATCAACCTCATTTTCGACTGCAAGATATATAATAAAGAGTGGCGATGCTTTTGGCGGAGATTACGTCGAGCGAAGCGGATGGCAATGAGCGGGTAGAGCCGCTTAATAGCCTCGGCCGATTCTTAATGTACGTGAACCGCTTTGTCTGAGATTTTCCGTCGAGTTTCCTGCCATCTCTTCACCTCACGATGACGAAGACCAGAGAAAGCGTCTGTATCTCTTCTTGGTAGATTGAAAGGAAAGAGGGTGAGAGGATGAAGTAGGTGAATGTTTTCGCTTCATCGACTCGAAGAGGTGATTTCCCTCTGGGACGCCGAAACGCCAAGGAAAGGTCGCGTCGCGTCTTTCCGCGGCAAATGACCTTTGACCCTCCCCGTCTCCAGCTGTGATGCACTCTTCCTCTCGCCTCAATAAACAGCAGGGGAAGCGAGGATTAATCTTCATTAAAGAGGACTTTGAAAATTAAATATCTTCTTACGAAAGGCGATGGATAACGAAGAAACGATGGCCGCTGAGCTGTTTATGACTCAACCGTGCGGACCATTGCCTTTAAATTACACCTGACCTGGATTATTTTTATTGCAAAGACTCGCCGCAAAGGAACTGGGATAAATATAGATTTGTTTTTTTTTCTCTCTTGAAGGGAAAGTTTACTTAGAAGTATTTTTACAGGAGAAATGAAAATGTTTTTCTATTCAGAAATGCCATCTACTGTCACCCCTGTGAGTCAGTAACTCGAAATATTACGTCAAGCAAATGTTAATTATCTCAGACGTTGAAATCAAATAAAAATAAATTCATCTTCATTTCTTTAAAAAAAATTTTATTTTCAACACTCAAACTTCTTTTTATAATACTGTATCCGAAACTCGGAAAGGCGATTCCACAAAATAAATAACATTATTTTTGAAAATTGGATTATGGACTTCTTACAACCAAATTAGATGACTGCATTTTCTCTAGGCAAATTTGCATCCATTAAGAGCGCATGTATAATAAATCTTATCTTATTAACCTGGAATTATCCTAACAATTTGCTAAATCTAAAAGAGCTTTACAAAGCCATCATAAATATCTCCCATCCGATTCACTATTTAGGAAAATTGTTATTGATTAAAAACTCACATTAGGTTCACAGGTGATATGGAACACTGTGATATGGAATACGAGAGCGGTTCCGGCAATAATTAAAAATGGGAATGCGTATGTTCACATGGATGAAACTCCGAAAATGCTTTCTGTTGCTACATTATGTACTAGGGATATAATTTGAAATAATGCCTCATCACTCTGAGATACCAGTAATTTTGTCCGCTTCTCGATAAAAGATCTTTATGTGTAATTCCTAAGACGAACGAAATAACTTGCCTTATGAGATATGCAACAGAATTTTAATTGTGATTTGTCAAATATGAATAAGATAACTGTTTAGTTCTACACCTCGGATATATAGGGGATTCTAAAAAAGCATTGACGGTTTTTCAAATGGAATTAAAGTTATTCTTATTTGAGGAATTTGCTCTGGTACGTTTCTTTGTGTTTTATGGACCGATCTTTTCGGACTGCGCGTAATGACATAACGGCTTGCACGTTTGGTGCCGTCATGGTCGACCGCGGAGTCCAACGATGCCTGCCAATTTATCCGCGACACTACCTGTTCGTGTAAATTTCTCGTACAACTGTTTTAACGTATTCGGTTGAGTTGGCGGGTGAGTTGGCAAGCATCGTTAATAATAATAAAATTATAGAGAAATAAAACGCCTTTGGGGAGCTAACAGAATATACACTGCTCAAAATATTTAAAGGAACACTTCTATTAAGCAGCGTGCAGAAGCAACTACGAATAATATGGACAAATCGCTGTATGTGATCATTATAAGACGGTTTATTTAACAATAGAATGCATTATTGAATCAACTGGTGAAAAAACATAAAGAAAAAAACAGGAGACTGCAGGACCCCTGCCTAAAACAAAGCGAAATGTCCTTTGGACGTTGTGAGGAGAATGCCCTGTCTCTTCCAGGGATCAGTTTTTGCACCATTCAGTAATGTGTATGCCTACCATGGGCTGCAGTAACCTCCATGCACCTTCGAGGTATGCTCCTTATCAGTCGACGGATGTGATCTTGGGGAAGCCGATCCCATTCCTCAGTAAGTACCTGAATGAGCTGTTGCAGTGTTTCTGGAGCTGACGGGCGGTGTCAAGCATGTCCCAAAGATGTTCAAGGGGATTTAGGTCTGGACTCAATGCAGACAACCTCATGGTCTGAATGCCATGCATCCGTAGGAAGTCTTGAGTGACAGCTGCCGTGTGTGGACGAGAATTATCCTGCATCAGAAGGAATCCAGGCCCCATGCCATGTGCAGCAACGATCACATGTTCTTCCAGAATGCCACGAATGTAAACGTCAGCGGTCATTCGCCCTCGGACGACCACAAGATCCGTTCGATGGTCTATTGAGATGCCAGCCCAAACCATAATGGAACAACATCCCATTCGGTCAGTCTCACAAACTGTTGCGTCGGTGTTTCGCTCACCACGTTGTCTCCAGACACGTAGACGGCCATCACAGCGGGTCAGGCGGAATCTTGACTCGTCTGTGAAGAGAACAGAACGCCAGTGGCGAAGCTGCCAGGTGACATGTTGATGTGCAAACTCTAGTCGCGCCTGTATGTGCTGGCAGTTTAGCCTAGGCACTCGATTTGGTCGTCTGGCTCTCAAGCCAACTTCACGTAATCTGTTCCGGATTGTTTGATTTGAAACAGCTACACCAGTTGACATCTGCAGGTCATTTCTGAGGTCTCTGGCCGTTGAGGTTCTTCGGCGCAGGGCACAAGTCCGCACATAACGATCTTGAATGGCGGTTGTTGAGCGTTGGCGACCTTGCCCAGCTCTTCGTGTGTACTGGCCAGTCGCCTGGAATCGTGTCCACAGTCGGAAAATGACGGAAGAGGACACATTGAGGGCATTTGCCACAGTCCGAAATAATTGACCCGTTTGGAGCAATGTTACGGCTCTCGCAGCTTCTACTGCTTCAAGATGCCTTCTTGGCATGTCAGAGCACTAACAACAACGTTCCAGGAATGCCTGCACCTTTATCTCCACCGTTATCTCCAAGCAAAGAGTGTACTGGCATGTAACCACTTTGTTTTCCGGGGAGTTATATTGCTATGCAAATTTCTCAGAACATCTGGCAGCAAAATGTGTTGGCTTCAACCATTTCCTATGAGGGAGATAGTAGGTTTCATGTTGCAGAAGATGAAATTGCTAAAAAGTATTATTTACGCCCTCTGTAGGGGATTCTACAAGTGTTCCTTTAATTGTTTTGAGCAGTTTACATTATTCCTGCCGTTCTTTCTGCCACTGGAATTATTCCACACTCAAGTACTATACAAAAAACGTTCAGATGGCCGGCTTAAGTTACAAAACCACTACAGGCATCTTCTCCCAAAGCTTTTAAAATGCTTATCTGGGAATATAAGTCCGAAATAATAATAATAATAATAATAATAATAATAATAATAATAACAATAATAATAAATTCTAATATATTTGCAGTATAGAGCTAATTTATTATTTTATTATTATTATAAATATATATAGCACAACTTATTATTTTATGAATCAAATGAATATTATTTATTGATTGTCTATTTTCAGGATTTTGATAAGAAGTTAGACCGATGTGACACAAAAACAAACCTCTTGAAAAAGGGATGCGCTAAAGAGGACATCATCCACCCGAAGACTTTACTGACGGTTGAGAAAGTAAGTTTTATGTGTACACATCCGAATGAGTTTTATCCTGAAAGTACAACAGCAATAATCCCCATCCGGAGAAATATGTTCCATGCCTTCCTGCCGATGAATAAAATCTGCCGATAGTACTGAAGATTATTGATGAGCACCACAGTGCTTTTATACACAATGAAAATGGTGCGCTTTGCCATAGGTCTTTAATATGTTTGAACGTGAAATTTTATGATATAAAATTCAAATATTTCGTCTACACATCACGTCGGACATCTTCAGTAGCTTTTATAATTAAATTCTTTTTATAAATTTTTTTAAACTTCTAACAGTGGTTTTTTGACAATTTTTTTTTTTTTTTTTTTTTTTTTTTTACTTTTAATGGTTATATTGCTTTTTTTGTTAACTTAATTTACAGTATTATAGTTTCCTTTCTTAAATAATATTTACATTTTAAAAAGTACATGAGGTGCATCTTAGAGCGGAAAATAGTCACAGTAGTATATCACCGAAACAGAAGTCAGATGGGCAATTACGGTAAGTCGGGGAAGACTGTAAAGCTGCAGGTGATGGTGAAATCCTGTCTGAGATGTTACAGGCCTTATATCAGGATGAAATTAAAAAGACTAACGGCTTAACCAAACATGACTCTAAATAATCTATCAGTACTACTAAAACTCTGAATACAGCTTGCTTCCTTGCTTGTTTTTAATACAGCCGTTTCGATGCATATTTTTCTTAATTTTGCCTGTGTTATTGTTTATTGTTATCATTGTAATTGTTTATATAATTGTTGTTAATTTGATCATTAATGCTAGCAAAGTTGTTGATTTTGACTTCATTGTGGAGAGAATCAAGGCCAACGAGAAAACAAGGCCTGGAAGCGAAAAAGTCACCTGACCAACTGGGTACTAGCAACAATCCAACCTTCATAGTTTCCAACAAAAGGAAAAACACTGGTTGTTAACATCCAAAATGGACACAATGAACGTTGGATTGTTGCTAACACCCAGTTGGTTAGGTGACTTTTTCGCTAGCACCCAGGCCTTGTTATCTCGTTGGCCTCGGGAGAGGATTGTTTGATTTGCCAGCGTAAGCAATTTTGAATTGTAAAGTACCGCTAAATAATAGTAATTACGGACACAAAAACTAACATTGACAAATCTACAGACTAAGATCTTTGATTTAGGACCAAAATGAAGTTTAGGGATGCAGTAGTTTTCTCCAATGAATGTCGAAAGAATCACCCTTGGATCTTAAATACATATATAGATTTCTCTTAATCTTTTATTTTTGCTCAATATTTCTTTTATTTTTCTTCTTTTAAAATTTGGTTAAACAGTAAATTGCTGTCTATTAATTCAAGTTTATTTAATATTTCGTGTGGTTAATATTTATTTAGCATAAAAATAATTAAATTTTCAATTATTATTATTTCTCTCTTATCACTAATTTACATCTTTCTTCGAAATTCCCAATTGCGTATTTACTTAATAAGATATGTCTGCGTACTTGGAATTTTTAAAGCATTCTTGATATAATAAATATGTTCTCTAAATCTAGCTTCTAAATTTATGTATTTTTCCGATGTTAATCTTATTACATTCTTTACATTTAATTTCATATACTCCATTTTTTTCTTTTTCTGTAATTTCTCTTTTATTTCTAATAGTGATATTAATTTATTTTTTGACCTAAAAGTCACTTGTATTTCTTTCTTTTGGTACTCTTTTTTTAATTTTGTACATTTTGCCTTGAAATGTTAAACAGATTCTTTTCTTTTACATTTAAGTTGTATTGCTGTAATTTTTTTACATTATTTGCGTAGTAATAGTTCAGATTCAGATTCTCTTTTAACTGTTTTTGAACATATTTTGCCAGAATTTACAGGATGATCCAAAAGTCTGTTCACCCAGTTATGCTGGAATAGCTTGAAAACAGTGAAAGCAATTTCCTGAAATCTTCACGAAATGCACTTCTATTAATGAGCGATTAATGCAGATCAGGGTTATTATCTATAGGATGGAGCTACAGCTCGAATCTCAGTGGAACGAATGCATTCTGTTTTTGAGGATAGTGTAATTTCGTGGAAATTTGGGTCTTACCATTTACAATACATTATTTTTACTGATTAGTTAACTTTCGTCCTTTCGGACATCTTCAGTAGTTTTTATAACTGAAATTCTTTAGATTTTTTAAACTTCTAGAAATATTGAGCAAAAATAAAAGATTAATAGAAATTTGTAATTAACCATTAAAAATAAAATAAAAAAAACATTGTCAAAAAACCATTGTTAGAAGTTTAAAAAAATCTAAAGAATTTCAGATATAAATACTACTGAAGATGTCCGAAAGATGAAAGATAACTTTAATAAATAAAAAATTATTGTGAATGGACGTTCTTTTAATAGCTTGATATATAACACACTACAACACTGTAGACTGGAAAGGAACACTCCCAACCAACTAAATCCATAAAGTCTGGGCATCTGAGATGATTTTGTTATAACGAAATAAGCCAAACAAAGTTAATATAAATAATAAATAAATTTAAGAACGCCTGAACATCAGATTCTATTGTGAACTTGCGTTGTAGTTATTTATGCCTGTGAGGATGGTGTTTGCACCGAAATGCGGCGGCTGTTAATAAATTCCTACCACTGGTTCTTTTATTCTTTTATAGTTATCTCTTACAATATTGACCGTCATGCAGATTAGTTACTTTATTTTTTTATTCTTTATACGCTCTCGATTCCGTTCTGATTTTAAGTTATTATTAAAAAAAAAGAAATATAAACAGTGTGAGCTATTTCGGTAGCAGGTGATAGGCCCTGTTAAAAGAAAACGCAGAAAAACCCTCGAAAAGCAAACAAGAGGGCTCGGGTTTTCCACGATTTCAGTATCCCTTCTCCTAGATACTCACTCCCTCCAGCAATACAAACCTCTCCATTCTATTTTTTTTCTATTCATTTACTCCAAAGAACCAGGAGAGGGAGTATTTTCGCTTACCGAAGAACCAACAGGAGACCTGAAAAAGAACATTCGAGACGGCCATTTACCTTCTGAATGGCAAATCTGTCTTGCCATTCATTTACAAAAGAAGCCTAACAGGACCCTCACAATAGCTTAGTGTTCTCTCGGGGTTCTCCGCACTTGCCCCCATTGTAGTAGCCACAAGGGGAATCTCAGCTATTGTGGTTGTCTCCTTCACATAAGCATTGACCGGAAAGTGAATCCCCCATTCACAATTTTCTCGAAACTTAAACTCCTTACTTACGTTTTTCCAACAGGATTTATTTGCTGAATCTTCCTTTCATATAAGCCGCAAATGCTTATGTCTAATAATGAATGAGACTAATTAAATGAATATCAAAATATATTAAACATTGTTTAATCGAGATCTTTCGATTATCACGTCGAACAATAGGCTACTAGAATCGAATTAATCATATGATGTAGATAAAGATATTTATAGTGATTACTTGAAGGTCTTCTCAAGCCTTATTTTGAAGGAATCCATTTCCTTGTTGAAATCGGAATCTTTCTATATTACATGTAAATGAAAAAGGAACACAGAAGGAATCGCACCATTCTGTACCAATTCTCCTAAGTAATAACGGAGAAGATCACAGGAGAAGGTTGAAGACAGGCAGCGGAAGAAGATCACGAAGTATCGGGACTTATAAATAAAAATTGAACGTTTGTGGAAAAAGAATACTGTAGTCATCCCAATTGCTGTAGAAGCCCTTGGTGCAATACTGAAGGGGCTACTTAGATATTTAGAAATTTTGATCTTATAGGATTTAAGCACTTAAAGTAATGCTCGGAACTGCTGATATACTTAAGCGCTAGCTTAATAGTTCTTAGTCCTTTATTAAGGCTTTCACCAGTTTTATGACTGTGACTCAAATATGAGATTTGAACCGCAAGTGAATTGAATTGAACTTTATTCTAGAACAAAGGCAACGGCACGAACAAGCCCAACCAAGTCGCTGACTCCTACAAATAAAAAGACAGAATTACAAACAAAATTTACAAACAAATTTTTCAAGGACAAACTGGTCAAAAATAAAAATAAAATTAAAATAAAAAAAAAACCCAAAAAAACCCCATCAAAATTCTTAAAATAATTTACAAATTTATTTACAGTTAAAATAATTTCATCTAAAACTCTAAACCATCATTTATAGACCTAATAACAAAGACAGTATTATTTCTGTTTCTAAAATATAATTTATATTTACCCTATCTTGAACAAGCTTAATCATAAAATTAACACAGTCGATAGACGAAAGCGATTAAAAGCGGGCCCCCATTTTATTTTTAACATTTACAGGCAAAACTATGAAGTAAAAAAATGTTTAAAAAAATGTGAAACACGTACCTAATTAAGTTACTTTATAGTTCCCACTATTAAAAACACCATAAAATAAATTATTGTTTTTAAAATTTGTTTTCCCAAAACATTGCTCTTACCATTTCAAAAAAGTGCTCCAAAACCGGGAGCAAAAACGGGAGCAAAACCGGGCCATGTCATTTCATGAAATTAGGCATTGAAAGGAAAAAATAAATATTTAATGAAAGAGAACCATTCATTTCCTATAAAACAATCATAAATAGCAAATTCATAATTTTTAATGAAAAATCAGGTGTTCAATTACCTCAAGGCATCTTAGATAAATAAAAATAATAATGAAAGCTTATGTTTCCTTAGAAATTTTGTTTACTGTAAACTTTGGGTCCTACAAGAGAATTCCAAGAAGTTGAGAATAAATAATTGTAAAAATATGGAACAGTTTGGGAGCCAGGATTAGAGAACGTCGTGCATTTTTTTGAATTATAATTTTATCTATTAGTATGCATGCATGTTAACTAATTAAAACTTATTTTAAAATGTAGATATAAGTATAAGGAACAAGTAAGTATAATAATTAAATCACTTATCTTCAAAAGCCTGGCACTAAACACGTGAAACTAACGACATACAAAGTTCCGAAAAACACAAAAAACTATATGTCGCCATTGAAAAACAACAGATTGAGTAAACAGCTTGGGCGTTGGTCCTCCAGTAGGTAGTTGCATAAACTCCTACCTCAACCTTTCACTGCTATGCTGCAGCTTTGTACAGAGCAGAATAGGAGGATCCGCTTTTGTTCACTTTCCTCTATATAAAAACTGTTTATGGTAATATATGTGACATTCACCTGAAACTGTGGATGAGCATATAAAAATAATATAGAGAAAGAAAACACTTTGTCACTTAAGGTTTTAACGGTGGAAGGATGGATCATATTACTGTGGCCTTTCAGTATAACAGAGGGACATCAGGAGTTCCAACTAGTTTCGCCATTTATTCCCGGCTTTGTCAAGGATATCAAAAGTTTTATTTATTCCTAACCTTGACAAAGCCGGGAATAAATGGCGAAACTAGTTGGAACTCCTGATGTCATACTGTAAGGCCACCACCTGTTTAGTTAAAGTTTTAATATGGTATAATCATAAATGTACATTTCGATGAGTACGTCATCTTCTTCAGCGTGATATTGAAGGTATTTTTCCGTGGAAAAGTGTTTTCCTTCTCTATTTTATTTGTTTATGCTAAAACAAACTTATTAACAAATGTATCTGGGAGCGAGAATAAATATTAAAATTCTTAAAAATTCTGTGAAATAAATACAAATAAAATTTCGAATATACTCCCTTTAATAGATCTAACTTGAACTTTGGTCCATGACCCCATATAATATTTCCAAATCAAAAAATAGGCAAAACCAGTAAAGAGAATAAATAAATAAATATCTTATAATCTTTGAAGGATCTCATTTACCTTTTATCCAACTCTTCCAAATTCAAAAATGGAACGTCAAAAATAATACCCAGGTCTTTTATTTCGCGGACTTTACTAATTTTAATTCCATGATAAACTACTGTTAATTGGTTCTTCGAGTATAAGAAACTTGTTTCGTCTTTGTTTCGTTACTTTTAAAGCCATTTCAAATACACCAATCTAAAAGATAGATAGATTGCCCTGCAGAATGTACAATCATGTTTTGAATTAATATATTTAAAAATCGTTTTATCATCTGCATAGAGCTGGCATCCTTTAGGAATAACCTCCAAAATATCGTTCGCATAAATAATAAAGAGTAAACGTCCAAAGAAGTGCCTTATGAAACACCAACAAATTGATTCTAATTAGGCATTCTCAGTCTTTTAAAAAACTCATCATAATATCAAAAAATAAGCGAATCACTCCGTTAATTTTAAAAAGACGTTCATGATTTACGGAGTCAAATGCCCGGATCATGTTTGGTTTCATAAAACCGTTGGCAATTTCCTAGAAAATAAGCATTACTATTTTTCATTATTTTATGTCTCTTTTAAGTGATAGCATTTTTCTTGTCAACAAAAATGACAGTTTTAATCTATTCAAATATTATGAGTCATTGGGTTAATTTTTTCCTAAGCCTTTCAATTACATCTAAATGAGATGATATTTTAAAGGTGATAAATTTTTCTCCAAAATCTATACCATTGATGTAATTGTTATCTGTTCACCGAACACTTTGGACTGCGTTTAGAATTGGAAACTGTCAATGGCAGAGTTGAGGAAATTATTCGTCTGGATCACCATCTACGCGGTTCAACAGAGAATGAGTTACATGCAAGTAATGGTTGGCAATTGATGGGAATCGAACTTTTGCCATGCCTTTATTCATAAACTTTTAAATGTCTCTCCGAATTCGATTTGGCTTTTATTGTTTAGCTAAATATTTCTTAATCGCGTTTACAATCCATTCCAGTGCGTATAAACTATACCATTAAAGTCTTTAACTCAGCAATAGAGTTGCTCGGCTCGAAATCAATACTGATTATAATTAATTGGTCAATCAAACGTGCCACGCATGCAGCGCGAGGTATTAAAATGCCACTTGGACGGCGAACCCGTTGAAGTCAAAAGATCAATGGTGCTTCTCGAAATGCGACAAATTGAGCAACACAGACCAATTGGAGCGACCACTTTATTAAGGGTTCAGAATTAAATAAATAAGTTCTGGCCGTATCGAAATTGGTCGTTGGAAACAGTGTGCTGTGTTTGTGTTAGAATTTATGAACTTGTTACGTGCATGTGATTGCGTTCTTTATTGGTTCGACATCGGTTGTCGCTCGGTAATAATGCTTCGAACGAAATGCCTCCGCCACCTGTCGAGAGTTGCAGGAATTACCTCGGGCCAGCTGACGTTGTCCTCGACGACCAATCCCCTCCCCCAACTCCCTTCCTTCCTTCCCACAGAAATCCTTACAGAGATTTACACCGGACTCCCATCTAATCCTTATTTTGGAGCAGCTTTAAAGTTTATTATTAAATAAAAAAGAAATGGAGCAAGTTTTCAACGCCTTTTGGAAAAAATATTTGAAATCTAATATTAAGTCAAACACATGTGTCACGATACTTTAGTCCATTGCTTCCTTTATTTCAAAGCCAAAGCGACAATTTCAGCGTATCAATTTGAATCGAGACGTGAGAAAACATTATATAATGACTAATCGAGGTGCAAAGAAATACTTTTCATGTCGAATGCGAGATTTTTAATGTCGAAAGAAACCATGTAAATCGATTTTGGTTTTATGAAAGATACTTCTTCTAATAGACCTTTGTTAAATTTGATGTCATAATCGATGCGTTTATTTCTGCCAATTTACGATTCAAATTCACTGAGGCTAAATTAATAATAATTAATATTATAAACTGAAAATAAGCCTACCAAGCTCGAGGTAAAGATTTTTCACTAAGGCTAGTTTACAAATCATTTCAGTACTTACGAAAATGGCTGGTTTAGAGCAGAAAAACACTGTGATGATCTTGATTAAAAGCGAAACAAAATAATCTCGCTATACTTACCATGGAGCCTTCTTATAGAAAAGTTAGGTGCAGAATGAAACTGTGTCAAGGATGGGCCATGTAACTTGGTCAGATACCTCAATCCAAATTTACTCTTTTATTTTCCACTTATAAAAAATTAAGAAAACAATATACTGTAGTAGGGTTAAAAATTTATGTCACGCTTATAAACGATTTTTGATTTATTAACGAGTCGTTATTAAGTCAGATCCAATAGAGTATCTCGCTCTAATGTCATTACATAGAAGAGGTTAAAGTTTTCTTTATTATCATTCTATTAAGTAACGGAAGAATGGAGCTACTTATTGTTTTCACTATGTCCGTCTGTCCGTCCCATTCATAATTTCCACATTTTTTGAGGTAGAACGTTGAAATTCGGAATGTAGCTTATTATGGGCATGTGCACCTTCACTATTTAGTTTGGTTTTTGATTGGCCCACTGGGGTCGGAGTTTCGGGGGCGGAAATTAGAGGGAACCAAAAGGTCTACGCGTATTTATGCATATAAAGGAGTGAAATTCTGTATGCAGATTCTTCTAAGCAAGATCAACATTACTATGAAGTTTGGGCCAAATTGTCCCAATGGAGTCGGAATTGTGGGGGTGGCACTTACTTGGTTTTTAGAACTATGGCATCATATGGCATGTCATATATCATTCGATCGGAAATGATGAGAAACGAAAGAGCTCTTTTACACTTTCTAAATATTACATTCGAGAAAATCAATTTTTCGATTTAAAAAATTGGGAAGGGGGGGAGCTAAAAAGTGAGATAAAAGGGTAAAAATAGATGATCTCAGGGCTTCCGCTACTTTCCTATACCTTCCTCGAGAGGATTAACTTTTTGTTATTTTATTAGCTTCGTTGTGCTTTTCAAATATGAAATAAACATTATGTTTCGAACTTGGCATTTTATACAGAAACTTATGAGGTGAATTAAGAAAAATTCATCAACTTCAACCTTGTCATAAAAAGCGAACATTAACAGGACCAGAATTAACATCATTCGCACCGTTTTTAAAGTTACAAGAGCTGCCTCTACTATTGAAAAATGTAGTCATTTTGATCTTCTCTCAATCAGTCAGTTCGGTACATTTATATCTTTGGATCATACGGCCACTTTTTATAAATAAATTAGTTCATCAATTTCCAGGAGTTTCAACCTATTCACATACAGGGTGTTTCTAAAGACATGGCTAAAAATTAGTAGCATGATTCTAACTAAATTCCACAATAAACAAATGAGTTCCTCTTCGAAAATATTGAAATCGTAACTTTATAATGATTAAAATGGCCTCATAAACTCCCCTTAATTTTATCAGGTCGAGTCGCTTTTTCGTTTTATCGGCCTGGTTCATTTTTAGGTAGAAAGAGAGTTTGAGTCACGTGAAAGGTTTTTTTTTTCTGTTAATAATTTCATCGTTACTCCAAATTCTTTCTACTTAACATAAAATATACTATAAACTTAAAATTTCAATACTATAAACTTTTTGCTTATTTTGGGACGTAGAATCTGGCCATCTCTTTAGAAACACCTGTATATTGTAGAATTTGAACAATCTCACCAAATTCTTAAGGAAACATTTCCTTTTAAATCTGGAATACCTTACCACAGTATTCTATTCAAGTGTCAATCGATAAATTGTAAAAATATCTTGTTCATATCACTAAGGGTGATATTATTAGTAATTTAAGCACTGGAGTATGAACTCAGCAATCAGTTAAACTCCTTCTCATTGAGAAAACTGCTAGTGATATGGTCATTTCAAAGGATGCTATTCCTCTTATAATGTAACGAAAGCAGCAATGTTGGTTTTTGTCCCCGAATTTTTATTTTGATCACTGTTGGTTTACTCTAAGTCGAATACTTTTCTAATATTTCATTGCAGTATGAAAATGAAATCAGGGAGATAATTTGTAGTAGCTCTGTATATATTATATTTTATTGAGCAACAGATTAAATCCAACTTTAAAGGCTCGAACGTTTAAACAATGTTATTTTTAAAGACAACTGATCTGTAGAGAGAGAGAGAAAAGCAACTTTAATGTTTTTCGCGATTGGTGTTAACAATGAAGATTTAAAATTTAAAATTTTTAAATATTCCATGAGAAAGCGCCATTGTCATCTCCACTGCTGGGATTGGCAGTTGTTTACAATTTCGAAGTTTAATTAACTTCAGTGATTGTACATTCACATGAGAAATATTGTATGAAGGCAGAAAATGATAAATAAGTCAAAAATAAGATAAAGTAATAAAATAAATAAAAATATAAAATAAATAAACCAAATAATCGGAATCAACAATGCAGCGAAAGTTGAAGTTTTTATATTGCAAAACACGCAGCAATTACATGCCAAAGTAATTTTCATTAACCTTTTGAAGCTTAGGCAGTCTGTTACATTTGTTAAAATACATTAAATTCACGTGAATAGGTGTATACCTTACATGTACTTGTTATTTTCCCCGTTGTTGTTTTTTTAAACAAGAGCTAATTAACTTTTAATTCTGCATCAAAATGCAATGAAATGTTTTTTGACCACTTTGCATCCAGGGATAGTTTTTGCTTCCGGTCGGAAGTGGTTGATTTTCAAAGTTAACCGAGATATAGTCATAGCTATTGATTATTAGAAACAGAAACATAAAAATAAAATATTAAAGTTACGTTTATTGATTTTTCACTAAACCTATCACGTTCAAATGCATTCAAATCCATAGCAGAAATGTATCTATAATGTTGATCTTTGGGAATGTTTCTTTGCCTTTGAAGTAATAAATTCCTGTATGTGAATAAATGTTTAACTTATTTCATGTTTTTTAAAAAAATCGTGTATTGAAATCAACAAGTTTTCAAAGTTTAAAGCCTAAAGTGTTAT
Organism: Rhysida immarginata; assembly: GCA_023313115.1. Lineage (NCBI taxonomy): Eukaryota > Metazoa > Arthropoda > Chilopoda > Scolopendromorpha > Scolopendridae > Rhysida > Rhysida immarginata. Next base: position 982,794 of record JAHWFO010025184.1, read on the forward strand.
TTATTTATTTTTATTCCAGGTAAACGCAACCGAACCATAAAATTATTAGAATTTTCACTTTTTCCTGTGCGAATGTTTTTCTGCAGAAATCAGCTTTTATTTTCATATAAACAGTTTCAAGTAGAACGAAGTTAAAAGTAGTATTTTTGTGCCTTAATTATTATATTATTGAAAATAAAATGTCTACATTCAGAGTTGTGCTTGAAGTATATAGAAAGTATACTTTATTAAATAACTTCTTGTTGTTTATAGCTACAATACATGCACAAAAAACTGATTTTTGTCTATTTATCCATCCCTTAGTAATTTTTTAAAACGGCTGAGCCGATTTTATGAAATTTAAATAACTAAAGATCTCCCTCTCTCCATCTTTTCTATTTCATTACAATAAATTTAGAGAGAATTTTCATATTTAGTAACATAACCGTTTGAAAATTTTCCTTTATTCACTACGAACAGATTTAGAAACACTATTATAAAAGTGAGATTTTAAAAAAACAATTCCAGAATGTACATAAAGTCTTTAGTTATACAGAGTGTAGATAAAGTCTTTACCAGAGACCTTCAATAGAGAGACATGCTATCTCATAATTTTCCCATAGAAAAATGTAATATGTTGTTAATACGCGCCCTCTGAACTTCTCCATTGAAACACTCAGGTCATCCATGAATGACGCAAGTAGTAACATCGAGGCAAGGCATTATTGACGTCAAGTAAAAACTGTCCTGCAAAAGTTTGACTGAGCGTATCCAATTGAAATTGGAAATCTAACTGGACACGCCCAGTTAAACTTTCGTTATACAGCGTATAAGTTTTTTTCAGTTTAACACATTTTTTTTTTACTTACGTTTTTTATTTTAAAATTATTTTCTGAAAAACTTATATTTAAATAGAAACCGCAAAAAACAGTTTAAATTTCAAGCAATTTTATTTGGTGTTGAAAATAATTTTAACAAATACACTATACAAACTCATCTATTCATGGCAAAGCTTAAATTGCTAAATAAATTTTATAAATATTAGTTTATGTGCATTTATCATGCAGGGATGTCCACACAATTCCTATTGTGTATTTTATATTTCCCATATCAGAATCTAAAGATAATAAAAGTGAACTATGTGAAAAATGAAATATACACATGGTAATGAATCTCACATGCAAAAATTTATAAAAAACAAACAATCAATAATGATTAAGTACGAATAGTGAAAATCACTACAGAAGTCTCAAATATCAACTTGTAACAAACATATAAGCACGACCTATTGGATTAGTATCCAGTAGGTCGGGATATAAGCTTCTCCTGCTGGCGTTATAAAACTGTTCATTTGTGAAATCGGCTTGCACACACAACGTAATTTTTACTGATTTTTTCAAAATTTTCAGTAAGCAGATCGCTTCTTCCACAAGCTGTTAACCATATTTTGCATCTAACAATATCAAAAATATATAAACTGTAATATTATTATTAATTAAGTTGAATAGTACTCCTTTAATTAAAATGTGATAAAATTAAAACTTAATTAATATAATTATCACTACTCCTACATTTATAATATAATATAAACTGTAAGTTAATGAATAAACTGAAAAAGTATAATTATGCATATGTTATGAATATCATAAAATGAAAAAACTTAAATTGATTTATTTTGAAAAATTTCGTTAATCAATTTCAAAATGCTTTATTCGGATTTTATTTTCTTTATTATATTTAAAAAATAAGAATCATAAACATAATGTAATGAATTTCATAATTTACAATAGCTAAAACGACTTTTTTATGTTTTAATTTGATTTTTTAAAATTATTTTAGCGCGTTTCTTAAAATGATAATAGATATAGCTACAATAGAAAAAAAAAAAACAACTATGGCGACAGTATGTTTTTGGCCGTGGCTAACGAAATAACAAGGCCTGGAAGCGGAAAAGTCACCTGACCATCGGGGTGCTAGCAACAATCCAACCTTCATTGTTACCAACAAACGGAAAAAGACTGATTGTTAACATCCAAGATGGAAACAATAAAGGTTGGATTGTTGCTAGCACCCCGATGGTCAGGTGACTTTTCCGCCTCCTGGCTTTGTTATCTCATAGGCCTCGTTTTTTTCGCATTTGTTAAGGTAGATTCGTAATATCTGTGAGAACGCAAGTCAGTCCATGATTAATATTTGAATGGGCGTCTGGAAGAAGGGCATATGTTACAATTTTAAAATTTTACAAAAAACTCCAAAAACTAAAGTCATTCACAGTCATTTATTTATCAAATCAAGAATATGATAACAAAATTCAAAATTTCTTAGTCGTAATGCTTTTATATTTTACATATGTTTGTAAAGTCATATTTTACCTTTTTCCATTAAAAAAACCATTTTGGAAAAATGTAACATATGCCCTTCTTCCAGAGACCCTTCATTTATCGCCTAACTCCTCGTAATAATTAAACATCGAGCTCCTTCATGCAGTCCTGGCATAACTCGTATACTGCAAAGAAACTTGCTGTTAGTCGATGGATGACAGTAGAATATTATAAGAATATCGGAAGGTATAAAAAGAGAAGTTTCTTCTCTTTCTGATTCCAAAAAAAATTAATTAAAATACTCAATTAGATACGGGTCGTAAAACAGTAGGAAATGTGTTATTAATATTTACAATTTTCTTTACGTTTAATTTTTATCGAAATAAATGGTAAAGGACAATCACAATCCTTCATTTAACACATTGTATATAGCGCAAAATCTGCTATTTAAACATCTTCCTACTCTTCTGAAATGACTCGAGGATTATCAGTACACAGCGGTGGAATGGCTTTAACGCAAAGCGGTTGTATAGCCAACTATACAACCGCTTTGCATGAACCGTCCATTCAAATAATAGGCTGACTGCAACAAAATCACTTTCCTCAACTTGTAATCGGGACTGACATTGATTAAATTAAGCGACCACCTGAATCCCATTTGGTAGACAAAAGCTTTGCGGATTAATAAATACGTTGCAGTTAATGAAGTTCGAGTCTCGTTTATAGGACCTCAGTTTATTTAAGGATTAAACGAAACGTTCAGCCTTTTATCAGAAGTTTACGTTAATTATTTATATCTTAATCTCTTAATGCACTCAAGGGCTTAATTATGTTTATTTTAACATACGGCCTGCGATAACACTGTCTGATGGTTTATTGTGTTTAATTAATGATCGTTCAGTTCCTTTGTTAATAAGGAAATGTCGACGAAACGTTATTTACTTGACATGCGATCTTCGGTTTATTTTTTAGCGTTCTAAAGTGGACGATATATACATTAATTCGTTTTTAAAGCTAGACTAATTCACTGGTTACAAGCTATGTTCAGCGGAGGTATTCACAAGTATTATACAGTACTTCGATATAAGTAGTCAGTCACATTTACATAAGAAACAAGTATATCTCCAAGAGACCCTTAAACTGACACCTCCGTTTACATAGTTCAACAGCTACTTGTAAGCCTGTTTATTTATAAAGTTTCATAAAAGATTCTGTAGTATATTATGCAATATTAAATATTAGCAGGAATTTAAATCACGATAATGATTTTGAATCTAAATCTGATTAAAATGGATTTAAAAGATTTTCCTCATTCATTTAGAAGTATAAGGAGTGTTTGAAATATCAGAATTTCAAATAACCTAGACCATCTTTATACAGTCCTGGACAAAATTTAGGATCCGTGACAATGTTAAATACTATGTTGTTTGAACAAACAATTTGAATATAATGCGATTAGTAAACATTAGTCAGATTTGTCAGAAAAAAAATAATCATTGCAGAGAAATTAAAGATACGGAATGGTTGTTTTTCGGAACATTTCAATAGAAATAAGTAGACAAAATCATAAGATCACTGAAACAAACAACGAATTACGCTTCGCGTCAACTAAAAGACTTAAATTTAGTTTGTTTGCCATTTAAAAGGATCATGTCGATGGTCATTGACTTAATCAGGTTTTGTAGTCTTACAAGGGGTATATCATCCCATGCCTGATTAAATGCACTTTTCATATTATTTACGCTGCTTTCCGTCGTGTTTACACTTCGCACCATATCAGCCCATAGATTCTCAATAGGTTTGAGATCCGGATTACATGCTGGCCAGTCCAGAACTGAGGGTCCGTGATCACGCAGATGGTTGAGTTGACAAGCAATGATGAATGGGGGCATTATCGTACTGAAAAACAATATCCGGGTCATCCAATTCATCTTTTAATGGCAATAGGTAATTCCCTAAACTGTCATAATAATAATCTGCTCGTGATTTTGCACTACCAGATGCAATACTTGATTTTTTCCCTGTGCGGAGTTTTTGCCGTCCAAATCATAACGGACCCTCCTCCTTATACACGTCTCAAAAGATAGTCCTCCAACTGTCTCAAACCATGCTAATAGAGGATCTGATACCATCGTGTCCATCTAGGCTAAACTTTCTTTTGTCACTAAAGATGAAACGGTTCCAAATATCGAAATTCCAACCATACTCCTTTGCAAAGGTCAAAAACTAATCTTCCAGTGCTTCATGGTTAAGTTTGGGCTTTGACTGCATTTTCAGATAAGCATGATTTATGGAAGCATGAAGTACGCGACGAGTTGTTCTAGTTGACATTTGAAGGTCGAGGGATGACGTGATGCTGGAAGATGTTGCTCTAAGACGGCACGTTTGTCTCTTGCAGAAATCGGAGATGTCCTTCCCGTATGTGTATGATTGCCATAGCCGTCAGGATCACTCAGGAAATTATGGAAGAAGGTTTTGGACTTGCCAATAAACGCAGCAATCTCTTTCACTTTTTCTGCGTATTTTATTGCCAATTAACAGCAATAGTAATTTGGGCTTGCTGTTCACCGGTTAATTTCGTGCAGAACTTCTACAATACAAATGTTCTGTAGTATGTAATGTAGTTCCCAAAATATACAAATTTTTACGAGACATTCCAATATTATGAAGGTGAGCTTATAATTTCGTTCACCTATTTCTATTAAAACTGTTCCGAAAAACAACCATTCCGTATCTTTAAGTTGTTTGCAATGATTATTTCTTTGCTGACAACATCTAACTGTGTGTTTACTAATCGTATTATATTCAAAATGTTTGTTCAATTTATCATTGTGGCTGATCCTATAATTTTGTCCAGGATTGTACATTTAAGAGATATTTTTGGCAAAATAATGCTTCGGATATTGGTATATATGAAATGAAATAGCATCTCTTAAATTATGTGCCATTATAAGATGACAAATAACTATTTGTCAGTTTGTTTGATGGAGCTGCAAAGATTAAAGAATGGTTACTTTTTTGTTACATTTATTTTTCAAACTAAGCTCTATGGCTTGTATATGATTTATTTTATGATTTCATGGTGACTAGTGGAAATTTTTAATGAATTTTTCATGAAAGCCTCTATTAGATTATATTTTATTCTTTAAACATTATAATGCTTTCCAAAGGAAGACTTAAAACCTGTCAAAATTACAAAGGGGTGGGATGATTTAATAAGGCCCAATTTAATGTTTTAATAACATCGAAAAGTTTAATATTTATTAGTTCTAGCATTAAGTGGATGGAGCCCTCAGGAAAAAAGATTTCAAAAAGATTACAAAAATTAATATGAAATCTAAATATGCTTTACAACACGATAGGGATATAGAGTTACATTATTAATAGTGTGCTCGACTAATGTCTTAATGAAGACATTGATGGGTATATGGAAGACCAAAAAAAAAAAAAAAAAAAGAGTGGAGAAGAGAAAGCGGAGAAGAGGGAGGAATAAGGAAGGAAGGAAGGAAGGGTAGGAATAGAGGGTGGGGAAATGATTTTTATCGCCATTGATCGTCGGCTAATGACCTGTCAAGAGCCTGTCCCACTAAGGGCGCTTTAAAGCGTGGGATGGACTCGTCAGAAAGGATATCTTCGATCGCAAGAAGAAGTGTTGATGCAAAAAGGAACTAATCCATTACCTTCCTCGTTTCCCGATGACTCATGTGGGGGTATTCCCCCGATTTATTGCCCATCTCGTGACGTACTCTGACCTTGATTCGTCACTCCCTAATCGTGCCATCAATCGGATTTGTTCGATCCGAGACCGGGGTCTTGTCAGGCAGGCCACGTCAACCAACGCCATTAAGAACCCGTCGTCGGTTGAGTAAACGCAATCGGTTAGCATCAGTGGCGATGTTTAAAACACTAGCAATCGTAAAATTCCTTTTAAAGCCTCCCCTCCCCCACCCTACATTATTCATCCCCTCTCCTGTTCGTTCGATCAGTATGAAAATCAATACGAAACATGACAACGGCATCTAGCTTGTTGATGTTTATGACATCGATATAGTTAATATTCTGTAATGAAGCATGTATAATGAAATAATAATGCTCACATACGAAATAATAATAACGGTGCGATAAGTAATGAAGAGAAAGTCAATAGAGGTGACAGAATTTATTAGCTATCAGTTTCTCGAAATTGTTGTTAAATTACGGTTTTCATTTTTATATTACCGTTTGAGTGATTCATTGCATAAATGCATTATGTTCACAGATGATTTGCTTTCTTTAAGCTTAGAAATCATTCCAACGATTACAATTTTTACAACGCCGTTTGTTTAGCCTATCTTTTAAACTACAGTATTTTCTAACGATTTGTCTATACTGAATTTAGTGATCATAAATGTACATTTCTTTATCTCGTTGAGTATTAAATTTATTCTTCATTATATCAATAGTGCCTAGTTTCACGACAGCTGAAAAAAGAAAAAGACGAAATAAGTGATACATAAATAAAGTTTATTGCATTACACGTTTCGGTGTGTCATCATTATCGGAGGCGTAGCGTCTTATTTTTCTATTAAACAGAAACGTGCAAATTTATAACTTTTAGAAGGCAACATTTTCACCAAATTCTTATTTTATATATAGAGTGATTCACTGCATTGCTTAACGCAATCTTGTTAAATGGAAAGTTTGTTTTTTTTTCGTAAAAGTTGAAACCATAATAGGAATTTTATTCATTTATTTAATTGGAAACTTATATTTTCTCGAATTTATAATGTATTTATTATCTCTTATTTTATTTCTCACGAGAATACTCTAAAACTTTAGAAATGCAAATACAGTCAAATCCCGTTAATACCCACTTCAAGGGACCGAGCAAAAAATACGTATTACCCTGTATACGTACTATCCGAAATGAAAAAAATGTTGTCCATTCGCTGAAAAGCCCGATAGTGTTGTTACTAAATAAGCTTATTTTTATTTCTTTCTTTCTGAAAAAGTACTTAGTTATCGAAGTCTGTAACAAATTACATTCCTCAAAGTATTACTGTAAAACATCAGATGGGAGATTATTACCAAACAGAATGAACGACCGAATTTCGTCTAAAATCGACAACATATCAGAATTCGCGGTTATCTTGAACCAATCAGAATTTGCGGTTATGGAAGAACGCGTGCTTCGTTGTGGAACATCATCAAATATTGCATGACTAATGCAAAGTTTACAATAAATATTGCAAATAATTTAACATTCCTAAAATGAATTTCTTAATTTTTGAAATAAAAAATACATAGGCCTATTTTATTTTGAGGAAAAAACACGTATTAATGGTTGTACTGTATTTACATGGAAATCGCTTTCAAGGGAACGGGACCAAGGGGAAAACGCATATTAAACAGGAACACGTTTTAACGAAGTTCGACTGTACCAAAAGCTATAAAGACCAAATGTCAGCTAAGATCTACTTGAAATATCATAATTGGCTCAATTATCAAAATTGGCTCTAAACATTTTGCATATAAACTTGTATAGTAATTATATATTTGTATAACGCACAGTTTCAGGGCTAATTATATATTATTTCCTTCTTTTATTGCTCTTCTTCATTCACCAGAACTGGATATTGCTGTGATTTCCCCATTGTCTAAATGTAACAATTTAACGCTGTTCAATCTAATGGCAAGCTCTTGTTTCGAGAATTTTCGACTATAAGCAATATTAAAAAAAGACATTATCCCAAACGATACGTATCGAAGTTTCGACATTAATTTTTACGAATTATGTTTCTTGGTGATTATAAATTTTGAGAGTTCACGCTTAAACAATATTCATTATTGCACAGTTTATAGGCTGAAAGACCAAAATTTTCGAAGTCGTACAGAATCACCAAATAAGCATCATGGTTGATTTTAAAGGAATAACGAAGAGAGAAATTCCACGATCTGGAATCGAATCATGGACCATAAGAATCTGCATCTTTGCTCTTACCATTAAACTACCGTTTTCACTAGTAAAGCAATCCTGTTTCCAGAGCATTATTTGCTCTTCTAAGTCACTCGGCAGCTGACATGTTAGAGCAGGCACCCAGTTTGCAAATCAGGATTATTTCTTTTTTAAGTCATCAATTTAGAATGATGTCGCATTTAGATATAATACGTGAAAATACTGGAGAAATACTTCAACACCAAGAATGGTAGATTTTAGAGAAAAAAATTAAAATATTTCCTTATTGCGAAATTTTTCTTTTGATTTTTCTTTGAGATATACCATTTCAAAGAAAAGATAATAATAATATTGAAGAAACTCTTCAAACACATCACAATTACAAATAGAAATGGGAAGAAAAAATTCCGAGATCTGGACTCGAGCCAGGGACCATGCCTATCGTTGGCACATCTAACCAGTTGACCAATTTCACGCCGTTCCCATTGGTCCTTAAAAGTACGTCATTTTTTTCAAGATGGACGCCGTAGAGGGGGAAACCCTCAATTGTCCCCGTGTACGACTGTGTTATTCACGTGGATTAATTGTTAAAATGGTTAAAAGTTGCTGTGTTCTATGGAAGAGATGATGCTACTTTGGAGTTTCTCCAAACTATTAGTCATATTCATATTAGCGCTATGGCTCGTCGGAGGCATGATCCCCTTTACGGACACCATCTTGGAATGGGCAGAGTTTAGTGAAATCGGTTAATTGAGCTACCTTGAAGTATTTCTCCGGTATTCTTAATTATATCATAAAGTTTCTCTTAACGTAAGCATGCTGCAATTAGAAAACGATCAAATGGTTCTTAGCTATTCACAAGGCAGTGTCAATGTAGAATATAATGTTAGTATCAATAATATCAGTAATAAGGTTGCTTTATGATTCTCCTTCGTACGTTGTTTTTTTTTAATGAAATTGTATCATTTCTATTGTAAAATTTGATAATCTGGAAATTAAAACCTTTGGTGCTTTGCAATAATTTGCTTGTTGTACGTTTAATTCCTTCCAGTCTTTGTATTGAGATCCAGTAATCCCATGGTGACTTCTTCAGTTAGCTTACATATTTAAATTGAATTTAGATCGCTAACTATATGTTTCCGATCATTTTAAAAATTAATACACACAGTATAAGAAATCAGATGCGTTTAAATAGATGATAATTTTTTATCTTTGAGGAGAATTGAAAAAGAAATGCCAGTGTTCCATTAGAGTCAATTCTCAGGAGATTCCAATTTCTCACTTCAATATGTATGGGATTGAAAAGAGCTGTATTCGACACCCTCAGTTTTAATCTGTCTCACCGACTTCAGGAAGAAGTTTTGTTAATCTGTAAACGGAAGTCATGATTTAATCTCGCCTTCGAAGCTCCTTTATTATCTCTTCCTGTCTGTGCTTCGACACCAGTTGGAGCTCGTGACGCCCATGTTGTTCTTGTTTAAGTAATTTTGCGGCACCCATTAGAAGGGCCCAGCGCTGATTGAAATTGCTTCCTCTCCCTCAGGTTGCACTTCTCAGGAGCTTCCTCGTCGCGCTCACCAACAGATGTTATCTCTCATCGATGGTTTCGAAATCCTTTACAATTTAATTCTAATGAAACAGGAAATTAAAGTCTCATTCTGAGTCGGAATTCACCCAAAAAAAAACTTTCCAGTAAAAAAAAAATGGTGAATTTCACAAATCACATTTTGGTGTCATTAAATTTATATTTAAGAAAATATCCTTCCCTTGCTGCTTATCTAATGGGGCCTTCTGCTGGCATATTGTTTTTATATTGTTTTTATTTTTTTATTTTATGTTCTTTCTCTTTTAACCCTATATATTGGCTCATTTAAAAAATTAGAAGTTGGACTCAAATAAAGATCTTGCTTTAATTTTATTTTTATGTTACGTTCTTAAGGACGATGGTACGATTTTATGAAAGCAAAACCTCGACATACATAAGCAATTCAAAAAGGATTTGAGCTATCAGTTTTAAAAATGAGGCCTAGTTTCTCGGGCTGCCTTTTATTAGAAAAGCACAAGCATTCTTTCCGCAATTTGAATATACAGATAAGAAATACAAACCTCTTGTGAAAGCGTGATGAAAAGGATCGTTTTTTTGATACAACCTAGATTTGTTGATGCAATGATATACAGAGCATACTTTGATGAAGATCTAATTCATGTATGCTGACGACCCGATTCATCCCAAATATGATACATTAGGACACATTTAGGAATGTCTTGGTATTGCACAGTATTTGTGAGAACGAAGATTCAACTCGACAAACCATGGAAAGCAACCCTCATACTATGATAGTGCCTAAACCAAACTCCTAATCACTAAACATGCTGGAATAATACACTTTGGAATTAAAGATCCCAAGTTAGCATTTGCCACGCACAGCAAGATTTCTACTAAGATCGGAGGCAGTGCATGGTAAAGCGACAACTTTATCGGGTATTGCCAATCGGCACGTGGAATATTCTCTCCATGACAGGGAAAGAATCTGACTTAGTGAAGGAAGCCAAGGATACCGCCTGCATATTGTAGGTATTTCCTCTACATAATGTCCGGGTCTGGAACTGTGAACCGAGAAGGAGAGTGGAAGCTTTTCTACTCGATTGTATCTGTCCATCGGGAGTGGAGGTACCCATTAGCCCCCGCTGACAGATTTTGTTATAGATTGGACCTATTTGAGTGAAAGACTGTGTCTCCTCAGGCTTCAGATAGGGAAACGGGCTCTCTGTTCGTTACATATGCTCCGAATTCAGTCACAGAGTACCCGCTGTTTCTACTGAAGTTGATGCTGCTCCCAGCAGGAGACGGAGTGCCGATTATGTCATCCTAGTGGGCGACTTCAAAGCACACAAAAGGAGCTCATGACCAAACGTTGAAAGGCGTGATTGAGAAGAATGATGATCCTGATCAAAATGCGAGGTGCCATGTGTCTGTGGGATCTCCTGTAACAGGAAATATTTTTTTTCCAGCATAGGGATATCCATTAATATAGCTAGTACAGGGATGCAATGGACCAGAAGTCACTGATCGGTTTTGTAATCGTGTCAACTGACTTATTCTAGACAGTGTTGGATATTCGTGTGAATAGAGGGGCAGAGCTATCAACTGATCAGTACCTTGTTGTCTACACTTTGTGGTTCTCTGAATTCATGCCAACCAAGCGAACTACTACGTCCAGACGGATTTGGCGCATGAAATGGGAGGCTTTGGAGGAAGAATCTGGCAGATAACATATCTTCAAGGTTTCAAGAACTACCCAGTAAACCAGTTGAAACGCAGTGGCAGTTGTTAAAACAGCTATCACAGCTTCGGCTGCATTGTACTATGGTCGTAAGCAGTTGAGTGTAACGCAGAGCAGCGAGAAAAGGACTGCATGGTGGAAATGTAAAGCCCAAGAAGCTGTCAAGAGTGCTATGGCTTGCAAAAAGTCACCTGCGAGTCGAGTACGGAATACTGAGGCGCGAAAAGCAGCAGCTAAAGCCAAAGACCTGGAAGAAGTTCGGGAAGAAATTGGAGGTAGACTTTGGGCATACAAGGTATTCTGGCAGACCGTGCGCCGCCTCCGTGTAAAGAAGTCTCTTTCATCACAAACTATTAACAGTTCTGAAGTGTGTTGCGCAGGTGAAAGCAGTACTTTGCATCTCTTCTTAATCCGGTAACAGCAACATGAGGTGCATCTTTGAGCTGAGAATATTTACGAGATGGGCAGTTAAGTCGGTGAAGTCTGTTAAAGCTTCAAGATGATGATGAAATCCGGTCTGAAATGTTAAAGGCCTTATATAAGGATGGTATTGTGTGGCTGAATCGGGTGTCAGGTTGCTTGGATACCTGGCCTGGCCCCTAAACAATGGCAGACAGAAATTTGGTCCCTATATTTAAAAAGAGAGATCAAAGAGATTGCAACAATTATCGAGGGATGTCTTTGTTCAGCATTCCTCTGGGAAAGTCTACGCTAACTGCCTGGAAAGGAGAAGTCGGGAAATAGTCGACTCCAACCTGTTTTGGAAGCCAGTGCGGTTTCCGACTTTGCCGAAGCATAATGGATCACATCTTTGCTCTAAAGCAATTCTTCGAGAAATCCTGGGAATATGAAAAAGATATCTACGCTTGTTTTGTGGATCTGGATAAAGCATATGAAAGAGTTTCTCGAGAGAAGCTCTGGAGAGTGTTGCAAGAGAAAGGAGTGGCTGGATAATTACTGTGATGCTATTACATCTGTACAAAAGCTCTGAGATGAGTCCGGATAAATTGCAGTAAGACCGTTCATCATGGGTGTTGGACTCCGCCAAGAATGCGTACTGTCGCCCCTCTTGTCTATTATCTTTATGGACTGGATAGACAGGCTCAGCCGAGGCAATGAGCGTATTAGTGTGGATGACTACTTAGTGGAGAGGTTGCTTTTGAATACCTTTTTATCCTTGGGTCTTCTTTTACTAACCTCCAGCATGCAATAGATATGTTTGCAGCCAAGTGTGAAGAGGCTGGGATGAAATTCAATGTGGCTAAAACAAAGGTTCTGGCCCTTTCAAGACAGCTTATTCAGTGCGCTTTCCATGCCAGGGAGAAATTCAAATAATTCGGAACTACATTCACGACTGAGCGGCAGAGCACAGAATTGGTTACTCGGATCGGTGCAGCAGGCTGTGTCAGAAGCGAACTGTGGCGATCTGTGGTAACGAAACGTGAGGTAGGAAACAAAGCCAAGCTACCTGTTTTCAAATTTATCTTTGCCCCCACTCTCACCTATGGTCTTGGATAATGACCGATAGAGTGCCATCGCGGATGCAAGCGGCCGAAGTGTAATTCCTAAGAGTGTGGCATGTGTTACCCTACTAAATAGAGTGCACAGAAATACAATAAGGGAGATTTTACGTGTTGATCACTAGTTCTCCGCATTGAGAAGTCTCAGTTGAGCTTGTATAGCCATGTGATACGGATGCCGCAAACTGGTCTTTCTAGCTGTTATTTAAGCCAGTGAATAAGAGGCCAAGGGGGTCCGCCTAGTACCAGATGGTTAGACTATCTGGAGAATCGTTTTGAGTCGCTTAGATATTACCTTAAACATGCGCCTGATGGAGGAAAATCGTGAGCACTGGAGATTCTCGCGACCCTAACAAATAAGCGGTGTTGAAAAATAAGTAAGTGAGTAAACAAGAGCCATGAGAATGATTGAATGGGAATATAGTCTCATTTGTTTCATTAGTTTCTACTGCTCTACAGTTCAGAATAGACCCTCCTTTTATTATATCAATCGATTATAGCGTTTGACGATATATTAATAGTATGTGGACCGCTTCCAATCATGATAATTCATTTCATAGAGTGCTCTTCTCATGCAATAATGCTGGCATTATTTTTAATACTCTGTCCTCAAAGGTTTTGATGATTTTAGGCATTGACAAAGTGTTATCATACGTTTGATTCTATCAGCTTTGATAATATATCAAGCTGAAATTCAGCTTCTTTTCTCTTTTATTCGCGTACTGATATTACTACCGTAGACTTAAATGCTACAGTAACTGACATGGAGAGTGCACTCTCATACTGTTTAAATATTTATGAAGGGGAAATCCGGATAATAATGACAGGATGACGTAGCTGAACGCATAACTACGCATAAATATGAATGCCGCCATTTCATTCGAAATTGTGTTTAAGAATGTTAGTAATAAAACATTAGGATATTCGTTACAAATGTTATTAAAAATGTTTCATCAATAATTTAACATCTGGGGTATGGCCTATGATTAATCCCTTATAGGCCCATCTTGAGCTATTAATTAAAACATTAGTTTCTTTATTTCTCTTTATAAATTTTTCTGTACTCGTAGCTGGGCAAATAGTTTCAGGTTGCCATTACCAAGAGGGATTGCTGATTTATCCCATTATCTGTTTATAAAATGCATTTGACATTATTATCTTTTTCTTAAAAACCAAACTTTTATCTTATAAAAAGAACGTAACCTTTGGTTTTGGTTTATCTTTTTTTCTTTTGAAGACTTTATAAGTAGATTTTCTCTATGCAGACCGGATTAAAAATTAATTTTCTCTCCTGTGGACATTGAAATCTTCCTCAGTCGTCGAAAAACTAGATTTTTCTGGTACCGTAGTTCTCATTGTAATCCTATGATTAATTTGGGAAGTCAGGAATATTTAAGTTGAACATGTGCTGCTCCGCTGAAATCGAATTTTCCATTCAAGGCACGGAGTCCGCGCAATGAAATGAAGCCAATTTTAAAAAATTATGTTCTTTGAAAAACGGTCTTTCCTTTTTTACTAATTTTTAATTTAATTTCAAACCGCTGTAACTATTCTATATTATCTTCTTTAAGAATTATTTTTCTAAGGAGAAGCATTTGCTTACACAGTATATAAAACTTATCAAAAAATCAGTTTTGTTTGAATATAATTTTTCAATAGATTTACAATACATTTTTGACAATTATCCTTTATAGATTTAGCTATTTTTTCATTAATTTTATAGCATTTGAATGTCAATTACCCTTATAAACGTTTTACTTTTAATTTTATTTAATAGAAAGCATCGCTGTTTTAGAGATATGAATGAATTAATAAAATAATGGAACGGATATATATTAAAAGAAGGACGAGACACAAGAACCCTGGAATACAATAAATAATAAATATTAATTAAAAATACAAATTAGATAAAAAATAAGGTGTAATAAACAAAAATAATTAATCTAAATCAAAATAAAAAGCTGACGTTTCGGATAGAGCCTATCCTTTATCAAAGCAAGAGGATAATTCTCTAAAAGCAAATAGAATATTAGAGAATTATCCTGAAGTTATGAAAGTTGTACTAACGGACGGGTTTATATATAGTTTGCATGGGGAATAGTAAGACGGTATTGGCTGAAAAAAGAAGAGAACAAATGAGATTAATTAGACGAACTGTTGGGATAGGACAGGACGGAGGACAAATACGAAATAATAAGGGGGCGGCGAGAAAAATGTAATAGGATGAAACATATGAAAGTGAAATTATAAAAACGTTTAGGAATGATAGGGTGCCTAGCAAAAAGATTTCGTATAATTATTCCTGATTAATCAGCAGACAAAAAAGGGGGCTGTCATGAAAGAATATTATTGACATTGTTCAAAATTTTCGATTTTATGATTCCCTGACTGTTCTCGGTTTAAAAATAAAAATAAAAAATTCCCTGACCATTCCCGGTCGCTAGTCACCGTGTAAAATAGTCCCACATGTAAGAGCATCGGGTCAAAGGTAGAAAAATATGAAAGGACATTGAAGAACATTGAAAAGAAGAAATAAAAGATAAGATGAAGAAAGAAGAAAAGGGCCCATAGGGCTTGCGACAAATTAAGGAATAGCTGAAGTTGGAAAGGGACATGGGAAAGGTAATGAGGGAATGGTGCCTTTGCTAAGGTTAATGCCATTAGGGGTGAGGGAATTGAATTTCCAAATAAGAAAAGACTCGAATGGCTTTCTTTCTTTTTTGTTATGGAAGTTACTACGAAGAATATAAAGGCTGATGGCCTGTAAAGAGTGGCCAGGGGAATTAAAGTGTTTAGCGACAGGGGTGTCAGCATTGCTAAGGATGTCGAATTTATGTCCGGCAAATCTGGCACGTATGGTGTTGCCTGTCTCACCGACATATTGTTTCTGGCATACCTTGCAATGTAACAGGTAAATTAGATTGTGAGAAGTGCAGGTCAGGTTCTGGTTAATTTTGAAAGTAAAGGAGGAAGCACTGCTGGAAATGGAGGTAGCAGGAGGTTAATTAATTTTTATCTAATTTGTATTTTTAATTAATATTTATTATTTTTTAAAATAATGGAATAAATATTCAGATTCATAGAAATATGATTTTAGTACCCAGTGGTTAAAGGTTATCATATTGTTTTGATAATTTTTCAAATTTAATGAGTATATAATCGGTTTTTGAAATTCATCATCCCATTTAACAGTGACTGGTCCATTATTTCATAACAATAAAATATATGACTTAAGGAATACTCATAATCATGGGATCACTCATGGAACCATTTTGCTTCGGCTTTTGCATTAATCTATAGCAAATTCTATAGTCAAGAAATCGATGGCTGTCCAAAATACGCGCTAAAGTTGGCAATTTTGAATAGTTTTGAGATGTTTATATTTTACAAGGATGTGGCAATATCGAATAAACAAGGTAGCCCAAAAGTAACTCACTCATTCTGAGAGCTGATACTGGTTTTATTATTGTTATTTTATGTTTCCAAATTTCAAACTTAAGATGCAGATATCGCTTCTTGTTGACTCATCTGTCGGTAACGCAGTGCTATTAAAGAAGGAAAGCCACGAAAGTTTTTATTGTCAAATTTTTTTGTTTTAATTATTATAGAAATGTGCAAAAGAGATTGTGGTCGTAATATATAACTGACAATGTTCTGTTTTTGATATATTGAAGGCAAACTCACGTTAGCTATTTTCCTTAGACCCTATTATTATTATTTGTCAAACCTTGTGCTTTAATCTGTTATTGTTGGTAACCTGGCCCCGGTGACTTAAAGTTTGTAGTCATCAGTTTAATTAAACAGGATGTCCAAAAAGTCTGGTAACATGGCAGATATCTCAAAGCTGCCAGGTAGGCGAGATCTGATACGTGTGGTTTATAAGTAATAGGGGGGTGGGGAATTCATTGCCGCACTCAAATTTGACTTTGACCCCCAAAGTTAAGGTCATCCATTTGCTAACTCGAAAACTATTAAATATAGAGAAAAATTTCCGATTGCTGCCCTGTAGAACAACACCACATTAGTCTAAAAACAAATTTTAATCACGCCCTTCCCCTTGAAAGATTTTAAGAAAATGGGAGAGAAAGAGTCACTCAAGGTCAGGTTGGGCTGGCCAGGCTGCTTCACTCCAATTCAAATGTGTTAGAAACTTCAGCCAACCTGGCCACCCCAACCTGACCTTGAATGACTCTTTCTCGCCCATTTTTTCAAAATCTTTCAAGGGGAAGGGTGTGATTAAAAATAGTTTTTAGACTAATGTGGAGTTGCTCTACAGGGTAAGAAGCGTAAATTTTTCTCTATCTTTAATACTTTTCGAGTTAGCAAATGGATGACCTTAAATTTGGGGGTCAAAGTCAAATTTGAGTGCGGCAATGACTTCCCCACCCCCCTATTACCTATAAACCACGCTCATCAGATCTCGCCTACCCGGCAGCTTTGAGATAGCTGCCATCTAACCAGACTTTTTGGACACCCTGTATAATGTTATATTTCAGATATAATATTATGTTTATTTTAGTTCAGAGAATACTCGTCTAAGTTTCGTTATTAAGTAATAGTAGATATTTTGACTACATGTTTTGACTATTGAATATTGATTGTATTCTTTTTTTTCTTCTTGAGTTTAAATTTATGTATTTTTCCATATATTTAAATGCCCCTCTTCCTCCGGGGGACATAATATCTGCATGTGACCTCATCCGATCTGTTTGGACTGACCACAAAAAACACATGATTTTTATTGATTTCAAAAAAAGGTACTTCATGGGAACATAATGGTTAGTTATAGATTTTTTATTACTAAAAACAAAACATTACCATCTTTTCCTTTAATTAAAACATAATTTATCAATTGAATCTCAAATTAAGCGAGAAATTATTCATTTATTATAAACAAAGTAAAACGAAGACTGCATAAACTGTGATATAATTATGGCCTCCCTAATTCCACAAAAATAGGGAAACGAGTTTGGAATTTGATTTTGTGCTCAACTGTAGAAAAGTGAGCCCGCAAATATTTCGGAACTAGCTGTCTCTTTAATATGTCTTGTCGTAAGAACGATTTACCCGTCGCGAACTGTCTTGCAACGAATTGTCGGTATTCCATTATATTAAGACTACAATTCGTAATGGGTAAGTCCTACAAAATTACTTTATATCTAACCAAGCTTTTGTTAGCTATCGAGATATTCGTAAGTAAAATAAAAAAATTAATGATCTATTATCTATAAGCATCGGGTCCATGCTCTTTAATGTGGTAAACAACTTTATAACGATTCCCACTAAAGCGAGATAGTGATGGTGGTGGGATAAATATCATGTTATCGTATATCACATCAACAACTAAGCGAATTAGGCCGGATGGATATAATCCACGGCGTAATATTAAAGCTAATGAGCCTCGAAATCCTCAGTCATTAAAAGCTATCAACTTCTAATTATTATACTGATATGAGCAATCGTCGAATATCCATTTAGAGTTGGAAGGTTTTAAATGATTGATATATATTTACCAATTTGGAGTTACTAAAGAAACTATGCTCCAACTCAACATAAAAAGTATTACACTAAAAAAGTCTTAATTTTTATTTTATTTTAAATTTTATTTTAATTTTACAATTCAAAATTATACAATTCAATTTCTAAAAGTGGTGTATTGGTTATCTCGTTGACAAGAAAGGTAGATAAGTGTGTTCAGAAATTATAAATAAACGTATACACGTCTGCAATCAGGATTTTGAAACATGCATTTCGAACAAAATAGTTTTATCAACAGAAATTACATTTTGAATGTCTGCAGAGTAAAAACAAAATATCACACATTTGCGGCAAATATTTTTCGAATAAATGGAAAAAAATAGAAATAATGCAGAATTTTGCTCTCAATAAATTATAAATGCACCCGTCAAAACTTAGCTTACCACATTGAATTAATGCTGCTAATTCTTAACAAAGTCACCCTTTGCTTCAATCAACTTAAATACTTGATCAGGCATGCCTTCAACCAAATTTTTTTTAACTGTGTGCCCTTCAGTTTGTCCCATGCACGATAAATGGCGAAGTAAGGCATGGAGCAATGTCTTGTTGGAATTTCCAAGAGTTCCCGTCAATTAAAGAGCCAAAGGGTATCAAGTGATTGTACAATATCTCCTGGTACGCTTCGCACTCCAACCTTCTAAGCCTTACCACCCGAGCCGAATGGAGCCCAAACCATAACACCACCACCACCCATTTGCCTACTGAAATGTTCTTTAGGTTCCGTTCTTAAATCGTGCCAATATCCCTTATTACCACCCAGCCCATCTAAATTGATTTTTTTCTCATCGAAAAAAAGTACACAGCTCCATTTATCCTTCCAGTCCATGTGTGTTTTGATCCATTATTTATATTTCGCAGCCAGCTCCAGTTTGGCTTGAAGTTTGATGTATGCAATATTTTTGTTGCTTTTCAGTGCACTTGCCACAGTAACATGCGACACTTCAGAATTTATTTCACTCGCAATTGATCTTGTGGACATTCCTTTTCTGCTTGCTAGATCAAAAAACACTCCTCTTGGCCCTTTCTGTTAGTTTTGGCTTTCGTCCACACCTTTTGGTTTTCCCATATTGGTCAACTTTTTTGAAAATATTCTGAATGGCACCAACAGATCGTCCCACTTTTGCTGCAATTTATCTGTATGATTTACCTTGTCCTTTCAGAAAGTAAACTTTTCTCACTTCTGCAGGATTTAAGTGTGCACCACGTGACATTCTGGAATTTTCGTTTGCAGACAGAACAGTGTGGTTTGCCTTTTAGACGTATCTTGGACTGATTTGCATTTGTTATAGCCTACTGCAGTTGGCTGTATCAGTTCTGGAAGGGATGTATTTAAAATTTCTTGACAGCAAAATTTTGCATTATTCCTATTTTTTCCATTTATTCGAAAACAATTTGCCACAAGTATGTGATATTTTGTTTATTTACTGTGCAGACATTCAAAATGTAATTTCTCTTCATCAAACTATTCTGTTCGAAATAAATGTTTCTAAACCCTGATTGCAGACGTGTATTTGTAATTTTTGAACACACCATACTATGTAGCAGGGTAATTCTTCATATTTAGCATACATTATTTGCATTTAGCATATGATTTTTGTTTTTTTAGCATAGTGGTTTATTAGGAGCTTTAGTAAAAAGCTACTTATAAGAATGCGCCCTTGGTCTGTACGTTTATCCGGCCGGCCGTCCGCCGTTTGCATGATAACTTTTTCAAATTCTGTTTTCAGAAATATGACCAGAAAAGTCTTAGCTCGGCCGTATCAAATTTTCAGAATTTTCGTGGACTCCTTCAAGTCGAAATCACGTGCTAAACAGTTACTGTAAAGAAAACCAAGATAATACAGGGTCGAGTCATATTATTACAACTACTTCCTACGTTTGTCTTCGGGGTTGCCCAGCCGAGAAACTATGTCACGTGTTAGGAATTGGTTAATTGGCTATATAAGGTAGATTTCCACTATGTTAAAAACATATCACTCATTGCTGCAATAGGTAAGAAATGTGATTTATCAGATCTGGAAAAGTGGATGATAATCAGCTGATAAAGGGTTGCAGTATTTCCGAAACAACCTGGTGCTTTCACTGAAACAACTTCTGTGAAGTTCAACAACATCAGGCACGGCTAGTCACTGGATGGGTGACCATCCGTAATTCTCGATCTTCACCCCCCCCCCCCGGCCTTCATACAGCAGTCGTTAATCCAAGTTCATCCAGGGACCCAACTCGTCGGCCTCTAGCCATACAGGCCCTGGATGGACGCATAGGATTATCAGTACTAATAAATAAATAAATAAATAAATAAATAAAGATCATATGGCGGTCTCAGATAATTACGGCAATTAGCGTGCTAAGTCATACATACATAAAAATTATTAATTTGTTTGAGTATCACAGTGAACGCGCTTTGAGTCAGCGGTAAGAGGGCAAGTTAGAAGCCTATAGAAGAGAAGAGAAAACTTTCGAATCAGTAAAATATTATAATGATTTTGTCGGCCATTAACTAGCATCATCGTAAATTTTTAATAAGCACGTTGGAAAATTCCTGGTCTGTCATTCGTCAATTTAAATAAATAAGTGAAATTTTAATGACATAACGAAGTCTAACATCTAAAAGCAACTGTTTAATGTATATGTAATTAATTAAATTTATGATAAACTTTTATACTGAGGTGATTTGTTAAAAATACTTACAAACCTTGAAACTATTATATGCAATTTTTTTAAATAAATTTAAAAGAATTTTAGGAGAACAGGAGAATTAGGGACTTAAACCATATATTAATATAATCTGACTCCTGCAGAAGCGAGCCCAGCCAGTCCAATACAAGGTTCTCATTTCCCTACACACATTTGGTAATCAGCGATCCCACCTTTCAGCCTTTTTTAGCATTCACTTAAATAAAAAGCAGATGTTCGATATGATGTGTTTATTGCATGTTTGAAAATAAATGCAAAATTTTACATGATATGAGAAAGTCAATCTCCACTTTACAAAAACGCCAATTGTTCCTATGTTTTTTGTACTAGAATACGAAGTGTCGCTTTCATCGTATAGTTTTCTGAAACAAAAACAAAAAGAGAAAAAAACGCTAAAAAATCTGGCAGATATTATTTACATAAATTTTAATATCAAAGACAGTCAACAAAATATCTTTCTCATTGTTATTATTTATATTCTACGCCTAATTGATGGAGGCCTTGTAGTATATGACAAAATTTGCGGCCGGTTTCGTCTTATTTAGGCTTTATCATTTTGCTGTTCTTTCCATTATATAGGGAAAATTGAGAGTTTGGTTGTGATGATTTTATAGGTTATACAATTAAAATGATAGCCTTATATCTAAAATACGACATTGAGTGAAAAATTGCCAAAACGTCTCTCGAGAATTAAATAACCAAAATAAAATTGTAATTTGATTTAAATGAACGATAATTTTATTTCTTTCTCTATAACAAAAACTTCATCTTTGGCCTTTTCGTGGTCCTCGAAAAATATTCGCCCCCACGTATGAGATCGTTGCTGAGAATACGAAATTAACCACTCAGTCACTTATTGAATCGGGTTTCACTAATTGTTGACAATGTGGTTGGAGAAAACTGCATTATGGTAGACACGGAATTACTTTTGTGTGGCCAGAATAACTTTTGTTCCGTTGAGCACGCAATTTTTCATGTAGGTAATCTTGAAAACCAGTCTCTTGGGCAGTGAAAGTGACGAAATGGAATTTTATTTTCATATGTAGTTTCACTTTTCCATTCAACCACGAACTAATTTATGGGCGAGAAAGATTTAGTTGTCTTCATATTGTATTCACTATTTGGAAATCCTTCGTCCAATCAGATCATAAACGAGCTCAATAGAGAAACATTAAGGAACTTCACGAAGTTGCTCGTTTGTTTTAAAATTTATGTCCTTATCTCTCTTTTAATTATACTTCTAATTTTAAAGTCGGTTTCTTCTCGGTGCGTGTTGTTTCTCGGTCGTATCCTTCCCAAGTGAGTGGTTCGAGCCTGAATCTAACGACCATTAACATCAAGGAATAGGACCCAGCACAAAATTAATAGGTGTTCACTAATCGACTGCCAATTACAGTGTGCTCTTTATGTCCTGTATTTTACACATGTTTTCAGTTAAATATTTACCATAACAATATATTTCGTCACTAAATGTTCTCCGAAATCACCTTTATTCTAAATTTAACTATTACGGCGTGTGTAATTAAATTTATAAAAAGCCGCAATTGGATGTAAAATGGCCATTTTCTACGAATTTATTGTCGCACGCTGACCACCATCGTTTGCTAAGAATTCACTTCGTTATCTGTCTTGTTAACAGCTCTGGAATGCTTTAATGACGCCCGTATCTTAATTATTCTTCAATGCTTCTGATATCTCATAAAAAGTGAAATGAAATCTTGGAGAAATCTCATCATGAACTCAGTACAATGCAATAAAGGCTTAAGGACAGGATGCTATTAGAAAAATTGTACTTCATATTCAAATGTTTTTACTGGAAACGTTGGATTGCCCTGCAATCCGGTTACAGACGTTTGAGGTCTTGCTTCTTAATGATATCGAATTAAATAACTTTTTTGTAACTGCTAAAATGGTAATTGATTTTCATGATTTTTCTACTGGAATTTCAGCTCCAGACATTGCAATTATTACTTTTATACATTGTATGTACGTGTATTATAAATGGCAAGAATTCTTAAAGTTAAGAATATCCAAGCATCATCTAAATCATTGAAGGCAACAACGAATCATATTAAGTTTTATTTCAACATCACATCACATGTCCAAATTCAACACGCCAGATTGAGAACTCAATCTAAAAAAACACTCTGAATTCAATCTAAAAAAACAGCAAATCATTTTATCTTTGTATCTTTAATTTTTATTTGCTAATTTTCCCTCACGGAAATCATTAAATATCAGAATTAAAAAAATTCAAAATAACATTTCATAGTCGTAGCCCAGTTGTCTCGCTGATCAGAAACGAGTAGTGGAGTTAAGCAATGATTGATGCGGCCGGTTTTTGAATGGGCGGCTGGCTTCTGGATGGGCGACCACTAGTGAATTGCCATCTAGAACCCCACGTGCTTCGGAAGCACGTAAAGCTGTCGGTTCTGCCTGCAATTGTCATCATACGGCAGTCGTTAACAATTCTTGGGTTTGGCGCAATATTCCCTCGAGGGATCAGTGACGAGGTTATTGTTGAGTTTGTACAGCGATAATCTAAAACCACTCTGATTAAGACTACTTCTAGAATTGACCAAGTTAAAAGTAGTATTGACCAAATTACTATTGCTGAATAGTGCGATCGTGTTTTGACGAATATCAGGTGTTGTTAATAACATACTCTCTCTTCTTCAGCTTTTATCCCATTTCTCTTGGGGTCGCGGTGTTAATTTTGATTTGGCAATGATTTTTACGGCCGGATGCCCTTCCTGACGCCAACCTCAAGAGAGGAAATGTTAGAAAAGGGACTCCGGGATTCGAACTCGCAAACATCCATGCCCTCAGCGGGATTCGAACTCGCGACTCGCTGGGCCTTAACCCTTTCGGCCACCGAGCCGGCGTTTATACTGTAGTAACATACAGTCACGTGAAAATTGAGTGAGATGATAAAACACAATGTTTTACTTTGAGTTTTATTCCAATTTGGAATGAAAAATTAATTAACAAAATAAGCTTGTAGAGTTTGACAAATAAAGACAGTAATATTATAATTTTAAATTTATTGTATTAGAACTTGTATGTCGAAAAATCTGATCAGCTTATGGTCTTTGCTTGTAACAAAGTCGGTCGAAACCAGAGAACAACCGGCACCTAACTCTGGCTCGTGTAATATTGCGAACATGGTAAGGTTATACTTTCTATAGCCAGCCACGTGACTTTGCCAGCAATACTTACCTCTGATGTCCGGTTGGGGGTCTGATCAGCCTTACCTTCTACGAATCGTTCGAGAAGTTTCGTTCTTTGCGATGTCTCATTGAAAACTTTCGGCTCCACGACGATATTCCCGAGCGTTGACAATAGCAGCTCTGATTCAGCACCACGGACGATCGGTTTATTGAGTGGAAAACCTCGGACAAATCAGATGTGTCTCTTGTGCACTGGATCCGAAGTATTAATCACCTTCTGATGATCGAAAAACTAAGCTTACTATGATTATCAAAATACGAATGCCGCTTAAATTTTTATTTGACAAGGATAATTTTAATTTGCCAGATTGAAAATCATCCATTTGGCCGTTCCTGTTTCTCCAAGATTAGAACCATGATATCATCATTTCTTAGCCTACAACCTTGTCTCGCAATTTCCTTCTGTTGCATTCCTCGACAGTTTTGCCCCGAACGAATTTTTCACAATACGACTCCTTCATAATGGTGCGAACATTGAACATCTCTTACTTCGCGTTTTTGGAGCTGGTTCTGGAATTGCACCTAGGATTGGCCTTATGTAGCATTTTTGATTCCTTGTTTCAAATCATCTGAGAACAAGAAATTACTCCTACCGTGGACGGTATAGGAAAGTAGCGGAAACCTTGAATTTTTTACGCCTTTATCTGTACATTTACCCCCCCCCCCATTTTTTATATTAAAACTGAGATTCTCGAACCTAGTATTTAGAAAATTTAAAAGAACTCTATCTACTTTCCTTTCTCGTAATTTTCGATCGAAAGTTATACGAGGCTCGTCCAGAAAGTAAGTTCCGTTCGGTAATAAAAACAAAACTACTACATATATATTCAAAATTTTTTCTTTACCAGATTCTATGTACCTTTAACTATTTTTCCACATAGT